>VWZV01006353.1:22944-34597 GCA_013397155.1 Irena cyanogastra | reverse complement strand
TCCATCCACCCCTCCATCCAATCATCCCTCCATTTCTCCATCCATCCATCCATCTGCATTGTCCAGCACAGCTTCCCCATTATATATTGAGATAATTTCAATTTCTCCACCCACCTCGTTCCAATCCCAGCTGTCTGAGGAAGGTTTGGTTTTAATTCAGATCTCCCACCACGAGGACTTTCCCTTCAAAGCCTCTGAGGGTGAATTTTTGTTCTCTCCCATTTCCAGTTCTCATTTACAGTTCTTAACTTACAAAGCATCTTTCATCCTTTTAAAAACCTTCTGGCAGCAGGACACAGAAACTGAGGTTAAGGACCAGGAGAGGGAGGAAATATTTATTATATGGGATTTGGGATATGAAACAAGGACGGTTTAGGATGGGTAACCTGAATCCCTCAGGTTATCCTAAAATTGTAGCTGCTCAAACTTTGATTCCAAACTGATAGATTGGATTATTTAAGGAGTATTTCTCAGCCTTTGTTTCCTGGAGGATTTTTAGGGATCATTCCTTCTGCCTTGGTAGAAGAGAACAAACAATGCAGTGAAAGAAGAGAAAAGAAAAACCCAAAGATGGCATTTCTGGGAGCAGAAGAACAAAGAGAGCAATGTTTTATTGAACTTCACAAACTGATCCACTTTAGTTAAAAAAGGCTTTTAGAGGCCTAAATCTCTTTAACAAGAGTTCCAGAAATCCCTTACGAGCAGTGATGGGATGTAAGAAGATGCTGTGAGTTTAAATTGGTGGGAACTGCCCCCTTTTATTGCTCAGGCAAACCTTGTATCCCATCTTGCAATATCATCCTGTCCTAATAAAATCCACATGGGACCTGCAGCTGGGAGCTTCAGGGCAGAGCTTTGAGGGCTCCGAAAAGCTTCCCGTTATTACTTCAGATATTTACACCAAGCACAACAGGCCTTGTGTTCCCTGGGAGCTGTGGGGCTGGAAATGCAGCCCAGGAGAGGCTGGGGAGGTTTGTCCTGGGGCTGGGAGGGAGCTCTGAGCTGCCAAAGTGGATTTGGACAAGGACACGGCACCAGGAAAGGCCTGGAGTGGGATGAGGGTTTTAGTGGGGTGAATTCCTGAGCCTGAGTCAGGAGGGGAGGCTTTCCAGAATCCCAGGATTATCCCAGGTGGGAAGGAACCTGCAGGATCACCCAGTGCCACCCCAGCCCCACCACCCCACCAGCATCACCCAAACCCTGTCCCCAAGGCCACATCCAGGCTCCTCTGGGACAATTCCAGTGACTCCAAACCTCCCTGGGCAGCTCAGCCCAAGGCCTGACCACTCTGCCAGGGAAATTTTCTGTCCCAGTCTCCAACCTGAGCCTCCCCTGGTGCCATTTGAGGCCATTTCCTCTCATTTTTTCCCTGCCCCTCCTGTCAGGAGTTGTGCAGAGCAGTGAGCTCTGCTCTGAGCCTCCTTTTCTCCTGGGTGTCCCCATCCATGCTCCACTCAGTTAAAGTCCCCAACAGGTCCTAGGAGAAGCTGGAGGGAATTATCTGAGACCAGATTTGCCATTTTAAGGCCTGATTTTTGACCAGCTGTGCAGTTAAAGCACGTGTGAGTGTTCACTTTTAGGGGAACCCTAAAAGGCACCTACTGCTCACACTGCTGTGCCCCAAAACCCAGCAGGTTCCCTCCTTTCCATCAGTACCACCTCCCAAAAACATCTGCTCCAGCTGTTGAGGGAAAGAACTGCCCGGCCTGCTCTGGAGGGGTGTTTGCAGACACGGAAAATGAACGTTCCCAAAATGTTTTCCTGGTGCTGGAGCCGCTCTCTGCGGATCCCTGTGCTGAATATTGGTCACATCATCTGATTGCTGTGGTCGGGGATTCTGTGCTCTGTGGTTAAAGCAGGCCAGGCTCTGTAGCTGTGGATTCTGTGGTTTAACTCCCTTATCTTTGTTCTGTCTTGCTTGGCACTAATTGCTGCTTTTTCACCCACCCCAAACAGCTCAGGGGGGTCTTGTTTGGATACTGAGGGGAAATTCCTCACAGAAAGGGCTGGCAAATATTAGAGCAGGCTGCCCAGGGGAGCCCTTGACTCATTACCCCTGGAGGGATTTAAAAGCCATGTGAAAGTGGCACTTTTAGTGGTGGGGGAATGGTTGGACTCGATGATCTTGGAGGGTTCGTCCAACTAAATAATGAAATTATAGAATGGCCTGGATTGGCAGGGACCTTAAAACCATCCAGTTCCAACCCTCAGCTGCAGAACAAGCAGCTCCACAAAGCCCATCCCATTCCAGGCATACTCCTGATATTTAATTTGGGAATGTCTGGTGAAGGAAGTGGAGGTGAAATCTCTTTTCTGTAGAGATGAAAGACCCAGTGATAGCCCTAAGCTTGTACAAACAGACTGAGGTGAACAAATACTCTTGTGTCTTTTAAAAATAGTTGCTCACAGACCTGTCAATAACTTTATTTCTCTTTCCAGCTGGGAAAAGCACAGCTCTGAACTGGAATGTTATTCCTGTACAGCATTTAAAGGCTCACTATCCTGAAATCTCTGACATTTATGCAGCGTGAACCTCCTGATGTTGGTTAAAACACCCCGCCGTGCCCTTGGGCTCCTGGAGGAATTTTCCTGCTCTGTTTTCCCAGAGAGGAGCCTCTCTCATCCTCCTCAGCAAGGCACAGGTGCCTATCTATAGCTGCCAGCTGCTCCCAGCTCCTCACCTCTCCGGGATACCTGTCAGGACTAAACCTTTCCAAAGCCTCTCCCAAATCCACGCCTGGATTTCCGTGGCTCCAGCGCAGGTGCTGAGGTGTTGAGAACTGGGTTGGTTTGTGAGTGCTGCATAATCCAAGGAAAACTCTGAGTTGGAGCAGGTCCATCCCTAGCACCAGGGTGGAATATTTGGGGTGTGTGTGGCTGCACTGCTAAAGAGAATCACAGAATGGGTCGGGTGAGAAGGTTGAAGATCGTTCAGGTGATCCCGTGGGCAGGGACACCTTCCACTGTCCCAGATTGCTCCAAGCCCTGTCCCAGGTGGCCTGGGGCACTGCCAGGGATCCAGGGGCAGCTGTAAGAAAGGACTCAGTGCCAGGGGTTATGGAAGGACTGTGGAAAACACAACTCCTGATACGAAAGTTGACACCATTTTCTCACTTTCCTGTCAGGCTGCAGTGCCTGAAGTGTCAGAGGATCTCTGGCACACCAAAACCAAGTTGTATCTTTGCCATGTTAAAAATCCCAGAATCACCAAGGGAAGAGCCCTCAGGATCACCCAGTGCCACCCCAGCCCCACCAGCATCACCCAAACCCTGTCTCCAAGGCCACATCCAGACTGCTCTGGGACAATTCCAGTGACTCCAAACCTCCCTGGGCAGCTCAGCCCAAGGCCTGACCACTCTGCCAGGGAAATTTTCTGTCCCAGTCTCCAACCTGAGCCTCCCCTGGTGCCATTTGAGGCCATTTCCTCTCATTTTTTCCCTGCCCCTCCTGTCAGGAGTTGTGCAGAGCTATGAGCTCCCCCTGAGCCTCCTCTTCTCCAGGCTGAGCCCCCCCAGTTCAGCTGCCCCTCCCAGGATTTGTTTTCCTGCTCCTTGCCTGCCCCCTTTATTTACTCCCTTAGACTTTTATTTTGGAGTTTGAATGCTCTGTGAAGCCAAAATTCCTAAAACTGAGAGGACACTTTTAAAAATGCCTGAAAGATCTTGAGGTAAAACTCTAAAATAGACAGAGCTTTTCAGAGCTGGCTTAGAACCAGAGAGATTCTGTTCCTGATTTAACACTGAATTTAAATAATGAAGAGGAACCCCCAGGCAGGGTTTGGACCTGCTGAACCACAGCCAGTTTTGAAGAGGAAAAAAAAAATTACTAAGTTGTAACTTTGCTTATTGCAGTTGAAAAATTGCAAATCTTCTGGAAAAGAATCTGGCCAGGTTTGCAGAGAGCTCAGCACAGCAAATCCTCAGTTTTGCTGCCACACAAACATCAAACCACCAAAGCAAGGGGTGGCAGAACCTCTCTGCTCTTTTTGTAGCATGCCAGGGGTGGGAAAAGAGAAAGGTGAGAAGAAAGAGCTTTGTTTTCACTCTCGTTTTGTTTGTGCCTGGCAAACGAGTCGTGAATTTGAAATAAACCCCCTCCCGATCTGGATGTAATCTCATTTTTTAACAAGCTGCAACCTCGGTTTGCATTTGGATTTTGCAGATTCACCAGCACACGAAGAGCCAGAGTGCTTTTAATTAATTTAAACGCAGATTTGCATTTTAAAAAGTTGATTTTGCAAGTGATTTCAGCTGCACGGGGTGGATGGAGTGCAACACTTGTTGTCTGAGCCACCGTTCTGTGCCACATCAAAGCCCTCCCTCAGCACTGAAATTCTCTCCTGACATCTCAGCTCAGCAATTGCCCTTTGTTGTTGCTCTTCACCAGCCAAACAATGCCCCCGTTGTGTTTTTGCAGGAGATAGGATAATGAGCTCAACTGCTGGCTGTGAAAAGTGAATTTTCTAGGCCTAATTGTGGTCAAAGAGCCGAAGTTGTTGAAGGTTTTTGCTGCCTCGGTGCCAAAATTGGCTTCCCAGTTTTTGCCACGGGGCTCCTGCTTGGAAAAACTTCTGAGCAAGCTTAACTTTAATATCAGGAGTCGTCGGTGTCCCAAGCACCATCACACAGAGCCTTGCTTGAGTCGTAAACTCACAGAATCTTGGAGGGATTTTGCTTAAAAGCACCTTAAAGATCATCCAGATCCAGATCCACGGGCAGGGACACCTGCCAGTGTCCCAGGCTGCTCTAAGCCCCAGTGTCCAACCAAGACCAACTCCAAAACCCAGTTGCTCCCCACACAAGCAATTTTTAGAGTTTCATCTCCAGCATTATTCCTCTTTCATCCGCAGAAATGATGCATTTCCAATCTGCCCTTCTCAACCCCTGGATCATTTCTCCGTGGTTCAGGCCACCACAGGCAGTTCCAGGGCATCATTTTCGCTCCGTGATGGGTGTCAGGCATCCTCAGCTGGGACACTGCCAGCAGCAGCCAGGCAGGGAGCTCCCACTGGCCTCCAGGAGGCCACAAAACCTCTGGAATGTTGGCTCCCACCTGCCCATGGATGCAGCCACCACCCTGCCTGTACCTTCCCCACAGCCTCTGCAGGATTCCTGAGCCCTGGGATGTCTCCTGAGCCTGGGATTTCTCCTGAGCCTGGGATGTCTCCTGAGCCGGGGATTTCTCCTGAGCCCTGGGGTGTCTCCTGAGCCCTGGGATGTCTCCTGAGCTCTGGGATGTCTCCTGGGCCTGGGATGTCTCCTGAGCCTGGGATTTCTCCTGAGCTCTGGGATGTCTCCTGGGCCTGGGATGTCTCCTGAGCTTGGGATGTCTCCTGAGCCTGGGATTTCTCCTGAGCCTGGGATTTCTCCTGAGCTCNAGCCAGGCAGGGAGCTCCCACTGGCCTCCAGGAGGCCACAAAACCTCTGGAATGTTGGCTCCCACCTGCCCATGGATGCAGCCACCACCCTGCCTGTACCTTCCCCACAGCCTCTGCAGGATTCCTGAGCCCTGGGATGTCTCCTGAGCTTGGGATTTCTCCTGAGCCTGGGATGTCTCCTGAGCCTGGGATTTCTCCTGAGCCCTGGGATTTCTCCTGAGCCTGGGATGTCTCCTGAGCCTGGGATTTCTCCTGAGCTTGGGATTCCTCCTGAGCCTGGGATGTCTCCTGAGCCTATTCCAGGGGTGATCCCAGCCCTGCTCCCAGCTTGTCTCCAATGTCTCACCCTCAGCTGGGTTCCTATTCTTGGTCTCCATCTACTTCCAGTTCCTTCCCCTGTCCTCAGCTGCCTCCTCCATCCTGATCCAGATCCTCCCAGGCTTCCAGGAAATCCGGGAGCAAACAGAGCCCATCACTGCTGCCTCTGAATCTTCCATAATAAAGAGAAAAATCAACAAATCCTTGCAAGCAGCACTTGGTGGCCGAGCACAAGCGAGGGCACAACTCTGGGAACATTTCCTGGGGGTTCCTGAACCCTTCCAGCAGCTCCACATCCTCATTCCCATAGAGTCCAGGTCATGCAAGAAGGGCCGTGGTGCTGAATTCCTGAAAAAGTTCATTTAAATCCCTCGGGAGGTGCCTGGGAAGTGGCACCAGGCTGCAGCAGCTGGTGGCTCCTCAGGCCAACAAGTGACAGAGCTCTGAAGAATTTGGAATTCTCATCTCATCTGTCCCTGCAGCTCTGAAAGAAGAGGTGACAGCCAGGATGGTGCAAGGCCTCGCTCTTGTCCCACTTCTCAAGTGTTCACTGTTGCATTCAAAAAGAAAAACACAGAGAAAAAGCTCCTTTGGCAGCAAAATGTTTTTGAAATGTGAGGCAGAACTGCACAGCCAGAGAGACTGGATTTATTTTAGAGAGTTAAAACGTTAACTTATAAGTGAAATTAAGAATGTTAAGGAGTACAGATTACAGCCCAGAAAAAGGAGTTTTGTCCTTCATGAATTTACTGAAAAGGGATCACTTATGCAGGATTCAAGTTAGGAAAAATTCAATATACACTTCAAAAAAACCTCAGTTTAGGACAACACTGAAATTCAAAATTATGTGGGCATGAATTACACACACACAAATTATTTTCCTCTTCTGCTTCTGCACTATCCATGAAAATCTCAAATGGGACCTTGGGAATTAGGAATTGTTCCCTGGCAGGGTGGGCAGGGGCTGGGATGGAATTCCCAGAGCAGCTGGGGCTGCCCCTGGATCCCTGGCAGTGCCCAAGGCCAGGTTGGACATCGGGGCTTGGAGCAGCCTGGGATTAGTGCAAGGTGAGCTTGGAGGACTGGATAATCCCTAAAATCCCTTCCAACCCAAACCATTCCATGATTTTGTACACTTCACTGTGGCTAAAACAACCCATACACTCTTGAGCAGTCCCCATTTTCTCTGTGGTTCCATTTGGAAAGCACAATAAATTTATTTAGGCCAAGCAAACGCTGCCCCCATTGCCCACGTGTTGCTTTTCTCCCACAGGAAATTCCCCCGTCACCTCCACAAACACAAAACCAGAAAACCTCAGCGTTATTGCAACGAGCTCCTGGGAAAATTTGGAATAAAGCTGAGGCCAGGTGGACCAAAGGAAAGTGCTGAGGCTGGATGCTGGGCTGGGAGCCCAGAGCAAACCCAGCTGTTTCCCTCGTGAGCTGTGACTCAGAGCAGTGACACCGAGGACAGCACGTCCAGCAGGGCTCTTGGATGGAAGAAATGCTGAATAATGTCCTAAAAACACAGCATTCCCATGGAATCCTTGGGGACAGCACATCCAGAAGGGTTCTTGGACAGATAAAATGCTGAATAATGTCCTTAAAGCACAGGATTCCCGTGGAATCCATTGAGGACAGCACATCCAGAAGGGTTCTTGGACAGATAAAATGCTGAATAATGTCCTTAAAGCACAGAATTCCCATGGAATCCGTTGGGATTGAGGACAGCGCGTCCAGAAGGGCTGTTGGATGGATAAAATGCTGAATAATATCCTAAAAACACAGCATTCCCATGTAATGCATTGGGGCAGCACGCCCAGAAGGGCTCTTGTATGGAAGAAATGCTGAATAATGTCCTAAAAACACAGCATTCCCATGAAATCCATTGGGATTGAGGACAGCACATCCAGAAGGGTTCTTGGACAGATGAAATGCTGAATAATGTCCTTTAAACACAGCATTCCCATGGACACATGAAATGCTGAATAATGTCCTTAAAACACAGAATTCCCATGGAATCCGTTGGGATTGAGGACAGCACGTCCAGAAGAGCTGTTGGATGGATAAAATGCTGAATAATATCCTAAAAACACAGCATTCCCATGGAATCCATTGGGGCAGTACGTCCAGAAGGGCTCTTGGACACATAAAATGCTGAATAATGTCCTGAAAACACAGCATTCCCATGGACACATGAAATGCTGAATAATGTCCTTAAAGCACAGAATTCCCATGGAATCCATTGGGATTGAGGACAGCATGTCCAGAAGGGTTCTTGGACAGATAAAATGCTGAATAATGTCCTTAAAGCACAGGATTCCCGTGGAATCCATTGAGGACAGCACATCCAGCAGGGCTCTTGGATGGATAAAATGCTGAATAATGTCTTTAAAGCACAGCATTCCCATGGACACGTGAAATGCTGAATAATATCCTAAAAACACAGCATTCCCATGGAATCCATTGGGGACAGCATGTTCAGAAGGGCTCTTGGATGGATAAAATTATGAATAATGTCCTTTAAACACAGCATTCCCATGGAATCCACTGGGATTCCCCCAAGGGTGTGAGGGCCTGTGGGTGGCTGTGGCCGAGCTGCTCCTCCAAAGGGGCTGGAGAAGGGCCAGGGAAGGTGCCAGGTGGGTGCTCTCAGGGTTTGTCCTGCTGGAATTTCCATCATTTCAGTGGACTGGATTGTTAATCCAGCCCCAAGGAGCCGCTGAGTGTGGAGGCTCAGGTTGGAGACTGGGACAGAAAATTTCCCTGGCAGAGTGGTCAGGCCTTGGGCTGAGCTGCCCAGGGAGGTTTGGAGTCACTGGAATTGTCCCAGAGGAGCCTGGATGTGGCCTTGGGGACAGGGTTTGGGTGATGCTGGTGGGGCTGGATGATCCTGAAGGTTCCTTCCCACCTTTGATTATTCCCACACCAATTTTTCAAGGAGAGACAATTCCTCCTTATGTTTGTTATAAATCCACATGATCATTAATCAGTGGGAACCCTCTTTTCCAGAATTTTTACAGGGAATAATCCCACACTTCCCTTCCCCCGCTCTCCTGAGAACCACACTGGTCCAAATCCCACTCCCAGTCCCCCCAAAAAAAAACCCAGAAAGAAAATTCTGGGTTTCCCACAGTGATTTCTTCCAGCATTTGGCACAAAGCATTGGATAGGTTTGGAAAGCAGCAATGATAAGGAATTCCAACAGGAAAAGTTTAAAATTAATTTTATTTTATATTTACACATTTTAAAATCTATTAAATCACTTTTTCTCTGTTTTGCTCAAACCACAGGGAGAAGAGGTGAGGAAGAGATAGAAATTAAAACAAAAATAAATAAAAGAACATGGGAGATTCCCAAAGCAGTTGCCAGTTGTGATTCCCAGATTTTGTCGAATTTTTTACCTTGGGATCATAAATAAAATGAAATCATTCCACAGGTCTGGGAACAAGTGGAGCAGCAAGGAAGAGAATTTTCCCTGGAATTTTCCCAGCTGCTTTTTGGGACAGAGGGAGGAGCAGGCAGGAATTCCTCACCCCAATCCCTTATGCAGTGGGATAGGGGCATCAGGAGGGATAAAATCCTGATCCAGACCCGTGAGTGGTTTTTAGGGAAGGAATCCATGGGTTGCCAGGGATCCAGAGCTTTTCTGCCAGCTCCAGGGTTTGGAGCTGGGACTGCAATACCAGAGGGGGAAAATCCCATGGAGCCAGGCAGCTCCCTAGTGGCTGCAGGGGTGGTGGAAGATTTTCCAAGCTAAGCTCAGCACTAAGCTCAGCTCAAGTTTTCCCCCAGATCTGGGGTTTTTTTGGTGTTATCACCCAGCTGAAGTTGTTGGGCTCGTCCCACCCCCTTCTGCTCAGGTCTCAGCCCTGCAGGGGCTCCTTCCAAGGGGCTCCAGAGCTCCAGCACTTCTGGAGGAGAAGGAGGAGAAACTTCTGGAAGGGCTGGAATCTGCTGCCTGCCACCTTCCTGGAGCCAAACTGCAGAAATCTGCAGGATGAAACTGGTGGTGCTGCCTGGAATTCACCACATGAGAGATAAGAACCCTCTTTTTGGTTTGTTGGGTTTTTTTATTATTTTTAAATTAAGAGTTTTTAAGTGTTTTTAAAATCCCTTAACTTTAGGAACTGCTCATCAAATAAACAATTTACAAACTATGAGCAAGAGCTTGAAACAATTTACTTGCACTTTTTTTTGTTTTTTTAATGTGCTTTCAGTAGATCTCACTTAACTCCTTTAATTTTTCTGCTCCAGGAATTTGTGCTGCTGGGAATGCGTCAGCACAGGAGGAAAACCTGGGAGACTCCCCTCAAATTCCCTGGCTTTTTAAGGTTCTTTCTCCACTTTCATCCCTTATATTTTGGATATACACAGGTTTGTTTAGGTCTTAAAAAACGAAATGAAAACACCCAAATCCAAAATGAAAACACCCAAAGAGTTTGAATCCAAAACACGCCGGGCAGAGTTTTGGTGTTGCCTCAACACTGGGTTTTAAATTATTCCCAGAATTCAGCCAGATTTGAAGGAGAATCTGTGATTCCTTCAGGGAATGATTTCTCACGGGGGTTTTTGGTTTGTGCTCATTTTTTTTGAGTGCATCCTCATTCCCAATCCCTAATTCCCACCAGAGAAAACGACCCTGTGGGGATTTTAAATTGTTTTAAAGTGCCCCCAAATTGCTGTGGGACTGCTCCACAGCTTCCATCCTTATGGGATGCGGGACACAAACCTTTTCCAGTGGTTTTTTCTCCCATTTTCTTTACATCCAGCAGCCAGAGAAGAAGGAATGGGCTGATGAGCTTCGTTAATTGGCTGGAAAAATCCAAGTGCAAACTGATTTTTGGGCACTGAAGCCAGCCAGGTTTAGTAAGACTCTAACAAATATGTGTTATGTTAGAAAGAGGAGACTCCCAGGCGCCAGGAGTGAAACATTATCCTCCTCAGACAAAGTCCCAGACAAAGATCTTTATCTGGGAATGATATATGGGATATAGTTTGGAGATGACTCCACATAATACCTTTATTAGTGTTGAAGTTGAACAACTTAAAAGGGAAAGAGGGAGGAAAAAAAAATCATATTTCTCCTTTGTTGCTCACCCAAATAAGGGCAGGGAGCTTCCGACGGGGCTGGGTTTGGAAAGAAAAACAGAATTAGGTTCAAATAGCACCAATATTTGTGGTGGTGAGGGGGGATGGATGAAGCAACTGGAGGCTTGAGGAGCCAAAAGTTGCTCTGGGTTGCTGCTGATGCAACTCCTCTGGAAGCAGCAGAACCCAGCTGTGTGTCCCTGCATTTGTCACGGGGCAGGGGGGATCAGGACGGGCCAAGAGGAGAAATTCAGATTAAACTGAGGGTACTTGACCATTCCTAATCTGAATTCCTGCAGATAAAGTCGATGGGGATTGATTTTCAGCAAGCTCGCTGTGCTCTGAAATCAGGGAGAAAAACCAGTTTTAAAGCAACAAACCAGTTCAAAGCTGGGAAATTCCTTGGAGTTTTCCAGTTTTGTAGGAGCAGTGGCTTGAGGATGGGCAAACTTCCAGGGGAATATTAACATTAAAACTTAGATTTTTTTTTTTTTTCACTGAAAAAAGCTTGGAATGAGTTGCACAGAGAGGTGGTGGAGTCACCAGCTCTGGGAATATTCAGGAAAAGTCTGGATGTGGCCCTTGGGGATGTGGTTTTGGGGTGCTGATGTGGGGCTGGATCATCCTGAAGGTCTCCTCCAATCTTTAGGATTTGGGATTTTCAAGCTCCAGCACCTCAATGTCCTTTTATGAAGTGAGGGGTCCATTTAACCTAAAACTATAAAAAAAATTCCAAAATTCTTTAATAACACCAAAATTGCAACTATATAATTAATTAAATATATATAGTATCAAAAATTAAAAAAACTTATAGTTTAAAATTTTAAAATATAATAATATATCTAAAACTAAAATAAAAATTTTAAA
>VWZV01006353.1:0-22550 GCA_013397155.1 Irena cyanogastra | reverse complement strand
AGAAAAAAAACAAACAAAAAATCCCCAACAGTTGAGGACCCCTTTAATGGGTGGATGGGGCAGATAAAATGAGGTGGGATGGCTCTCAGAGCTGCTTTTGGAGCCTCCCAGCCCTCCAAAGCCACATGCAAACCCCCGTGGGACATCTGGGGCCAGAGGCAGATTTGGGAATGGGAACAGAGCTCCTCTCCCTCCCTGCTGGGATTTGGGATAAATCACTTCAGCCCTGCCCTCCTGGACAGAGACACTCCAACGTTTAACCCCACATCTCAGGGGTCGAGAAACCCGGCGTGAAACGGAGCAAAGTGATCTCAGAGAATCCATTCAGTGATGCCTTGGAAGGCTGAGCTAGAGCAAGGGCTGGGCAGAGCTAAAGAATCAAGCAGGGATTTATTAAAAGCATTTCCTCCATGGATCCACCTTGGGCAGCACAAGAGCCCAGCCAGGGCTGCACCCAAGATGAACCAAAATGGGCACAAAATGAACAACCGNTTGTGCTCTTGGGCTGAGATTTGGATCATTTGTCCTTGGTCCCCAGCTGGAGCAGGAATTGTTTTGTCTCCCTGCTCTGTGCAGAGAGCTCCCCATGCCCTGATATGAAGCTCAGACCCACACACTAAAGCAGCACAGAATGTGAAAATATAAAAGCTCAAACCTGAGGCATCACCAGCCTCTGCAGGCACTGGGAACTGAAGTGTGATCCCAAAAATACCTCACTCCCAGGTTTTCTGCAGCAAATCCCACAATCTTCACTGCACAGCGGGGAGAAGCGTCTGTGTTTGAGAAGTGGAAGGAACTGAGGTGCAGCTCTGCAGCAGGGGTGGCCAGCTGAAGGTGTGTCCAACTCATCCCTTTTTCCCACTGTCATAATTTTTCCAAACTGGGGGGGAAAAAAAAGAGCTCTGGCCGGATATGGTTAAGCCCTAAAAGAAAACCAAAGAAATCCCAAGAAGAAACTTGTGCAAAGAGAAAAATCTGAGCTGAAAAATTCCTCAGGGCCGTCAACAGCAGAGAATGTCCCAGAGCATCCCAGGTGAAGTGCAGGAGGTGACAGCAGGGCTGGGAAGCTTTGTGTCCCTTTCTCCTCACTGGGAATTTCAGCCTGGAAATTTTAGAGGAATGAAGCAAAGACACCTCCCTAAACTGTGGTGCTGCTGAAAAACTCCCTGGTCCACATTGTCCCAGTTAAACCAGGCCTGGCTTTACACTGGGATGAGCAGCAGGACAAGAGTGGTCTTTTATGTTCAAGAGACAAACTGATTTCCTGGAGAAATTCCCTTTTTTTTCCCTGAGAAATGAAGGGCTGAAGGGCCTGGTGGGCCTTTGGTTGCATAAATATTAAATTTACAGTCATGGAAGCAAAAAAGAAGAGGCTGGAAAAGGCCTTGATGAACTTCTTTGCTTGCCAGGCCATGAGAAAAAGCCTTGCATCAGTCTCCTGGTAATCTTGGATCTTGCTGGAGTTTTTAAACTCCAGTTCCACATAATTCAGCAGGAAGAAAGAAGCGTGGTGTGGAAGCTCTGCTCCCTCAGGATTGCACCTCACCACCTGCAAAGCACCAAACACAAGGAATTCCCTCCCTCAGATCATTCTGGTGCCTTTACGTTGCTGGAAAACACCTTTTGTTTTCCAGGAATCGGTGATTCCATGGGTCTGTTCCACTCTCTGTCCCAAACTCGGAGCAGGCCGGGTGGGAATCAGGGAAAATCTCTCTGCGTTCTCTCCCAGCTGGTTCATTTGGAGCACGGATTTCCCGGGAAGTGGCAGGGACAGCTGTGCCCAGAGCCTGGCTCCGATTTCTGCCAGATTCCTCAAATCCCAGGGCACAAATCCATGGCACAGCTGGCACTCTGCTGCTTACTCACCTCTCCTGTCAGGAAAGTCACCTTTTCCTGGGCTGCCACCGCAGGGCCCGGGAATGTGAGGAGCTGGGCCCAAACTCGGCCTGCCCGGCCTGGCAGGGGCACAACACAACCATTCCCAGAGGGAACGAGCAGAGAGCTCCCACAATAAAATATAACCCCAATATTCCATCGTTTTGGGTGATCAGGTGGCGCCAGGCCCAGCAGCTGCCAGGCCCTGACGTGACAGAGCTGTCGGAATTCCTGGAATACCTGGGGAATGCTTTTGGGGTCCAGTCCTGACACGTTAGCCCGTGGTTTGGTATTACAGCTCAGCAAGAGGAAAGGGTTTTGTGGAAGGCAGGGGACAGGGACAGTGACCACTGGGGGATGGAGGGGACAGGGACAGTGTCCATGTGTCCCACAGGCCTGGCAGCTGTCCCAGAGCGAAGTCACCACTGAATTTGTGCATCCTGGGAAGGATTTTGGACTCAGGAAATCCAGAGAGGAGCCAGAAATGAAGTGAGGTCTGTCAGAAGTGAGAGCAGGGATTGTCCCTCTGTGCTGGCACTGGGAGCCCCTGGAGGGCTGTGTCCAGTTGTGGCTCCTGCAGGAGAGCCCTGGAGGGGCTGGAGCGTGTCCAGGGAAGGGCACGGAGCTGGGAAGGGGCTGGAGCCCCAGGAGGGGCTGAGGGAGCTGGGAAGGGGCTGAGCCTGGAGCAAAGGAGGCTCAGGGGGGCCCTTGTGGCTCTGCACAGCTCCTGCCAGGAGGGGACAGCCGGGGGGGTCGGGCTCTGCTCCCAGGGAACAGGGACAGGAGGAGAGGGAACGGCCTCAGGCTGGGCCAGGGCAGGCTCAGCTTGGCCAGCAGCAGGAATTTCCCCATGGAAAGGGGGCTCAGGCCTTGGCAGGGGCTGCCCAGGGAGCTTTGGAGTGCCCATCCCTGCAGGTGTCCCCTGGAGGTGGCACTCAGAGCTCTGGGCTGGGGACAAGGTGGCCATGGGGCACAGCTGGGACTGCCTGGGCTGGGAGGGCTTTTCCAGCCCCAGAGATTTGGGATTTTAAGATTATTTGTCCCTGTTCTTTCCACATCTGCTGTTGGAGCTGTTCCTGCCTGTGATAAATCTTCGCTCCTCACTCCTGCTCCAGTCTCATCTTGTTCCAAAATACAGAACCCAGCCAGCACCTTCCTCTTTTTCAGACATAGGAATATCAAATTATCTGGGAGGATTCCCAAAACTTCACCTGGCCAGAATTTGAAATTTTGAGGGAGTTTTGAAGATCATTCAGATTCCACCTCCACGTGGATTTGGTCTCCTGAAGCTGCAGCAAAAATGAGCTGAGCTGGGCTGGTTCAGAGATGGGTAGAACAACAGCAGAGCGTGATCAGCCACAGGATTGCGCCAATCTGTGCCAAAATTTCCATAGGAATCAGGGCAAAGAGGATTTTTTAATGCTCCAAAGGGAAAAAGAAATTTTATAANTATTATATTATCATAATTGTATTGTTAAAATATAATTGTACTTTATAATTAAATATAAGAAATTTTAAAAGAAACTTCATGACTCTGTGGATATTTCAAGCAATTATTAAGAATAAAACTCTTGCCACTTGCAGACAGCTGGATTTTTTTGGTGGAAGAGCCCAGCAGAGGCTCTGCCCTGAAGTTCTCACTATTTACTTCTGCTTCATCAATTTTTTGTCCAATTTGGGGAGGTTTTCCCAGAATGCAGAAGCACGGCTGCTGCTGCTGGAGATGCGCTGTGCCTGAGCTGCTTTTCAAGTCAAATTAAGGAACTTGTGATTTTATTTTTGTCTCATGAGGGCATTACAGGGAAGGAACTGCTGTAGAAGTCCTCACAGGGCCATCAGGCTGTGAAATTCATGAGAAGAGCCCGGGGAGTTTGAGAAGCTCAGCCTTAAATCACAACTTCCCATTAATGCCCGTGAGAAAAGGAACCAGGGCCGGGCACCAGCTCGTGCCATCCGACCTCCAGCGTCACCAGGAGCTCCTGCGGGCACGAAAAAACCACCAGGGACTTCTTGGAGGAGGCTGGACTCAGCAAAAAGATGAACAAAAGCCAACGACACAAAATAGGAAAGGAGTGGAAGGTGTTTATTTGATGGTTTTGGTCTCAGGGTAAGGCCAATCCAAGAACGATTTTTATTTCAATAAAATCACTTCCTCAAGACTTATTTGCTGTTGGGATGTTCAAGTGAAGCACAGAGGCCTGGGCATCTGTAAAGAAATGAGAAATTTCCAAAGTCCTTTCCTCTTCTGTTTTTCCCCTCAGAGAAGGATGGAAAAAATGTTTTTTATTCTTAGAAATCCCAGAATGGTTGGGGTTGGAAGGGACCTTAAAGATCACCCAGTTCCAACCCCCTACCCTGGGCATTCTCATCTGTGTCCACTTTCTTTTCCTTCAGAAATCCTGGATTGGGTTCCTCTCCTCAGCTTCTTCCTCTTCTTCATATTTTTACCCTTTCTGGATTTTTGGTGCTTTTTCTCCTCAGTTCTTTCCATTTGCTGCTCTGATTTTTTTTCCCGCCCATTGAGGGAACTGGAACTTGAAGGATTGAATTTGGAGGATTACAGGGACCTCTTGTTTTCCATAATATCCTGTTTCCTTCCAGCCTGCTGCTGTTGGAACCAACACCCAGCATCCCACCCGCTCCTGGCAGAGCTGGAATGGCTCTGCAACATTTCCCACTTGCCAAATTCTGGGAGTTCTGAGTCCAAAGCTGCTCTGTTTCCATCAGAATCAAGTGCAGGCTCCAGCTGGAATCAGAACCATCTGTCCTCCCCGAATTATGGATTTCCATCGGAAAATAATCTCCAGAAACTCCTCTAAAAAGGCCCCTGGGAAGTGCTGACTCAGTAAAGAGGGAGGGAGGGAAGGGGGGAAGGGGATCCTGAAGGATCCAGGGAAGCAGACAGAGGAAATTTGGTTGTGTTTAACAAGAAAATGCAATTAGGAAACATTTCCCAACGTCTGACAGAGTTCCTGAGTGAAAGTCCTGCAGCACTGACGTCGACAATCAGCCTCCCATTGACTCCAGGTGCTCGGAATTTCCCTAAAAAGGGTTGGATTTGCTGTGGAAATGGGGGACGCCATCCTCTGGGGACTCTGTAAGGACATCCCAGTGGTGCCACTGTGACACTCCCCTTCCCTCGTGTGTTTTATTATTGATGGAAATGCTCCAAATAACCTGATAAAAGATTGGAGGTGAGGTAAAATTAATAATGAAAAACTCCAATGTTTCTTTTACACTGAAAATTTGTCTTATCTTTATAAATACTCAGAAAACTTAGAGCATTTAGAACCTGGTTTTCTTTTCGTTTTTTTTTTTTTTGGTACCTCACCCCTGGCTGAGGTGGAACACAAGTGGGGAGATGTCTCCTCTTCCTGAGGACGGCTGGGATTGTCCAGGGACTGGAAAACAAATCCTGGGAGGAGCAGAGGAGGGATTTGTGGTGGTCTGGGGGAGAAAAGGAGGCTCAGGGGAGACCTCATTGCAGGAGGGGCAGTGAGGGAGGGTTGGTCAAAGGGAAAAAATGAGAGGAAATGGCCTCAAATGGCACCAGGGCAGGCTCAGGTTGGGGATGGGGACAGAAAATTTCCCTGGCAGAGTGGTCAGACCTTGGGATGAGCTGCCCAGGGAGATTTGGAGTCACTGGAATTGTCCCAGAGCAGTCTGGATGTGGCCCTTGGGGACAGGGTTTGGGCTGAGGTGGCACTGGGTGATCCTGAGGGCTCTTCCCACATGGATTCTGTGTTTTCCAGGGAAGTGCTGCTGGCTGCCAGCCCTGGAGAGCTCCCACAGCACCAGCCTGGAGGTCCCTGGGGCTGAGCCTCCCCCACATCCCAGGGCACAAACTGGACTTTGTGAACACCTTGGTTTTGGCCTGTAAATCCCATCCATGTTTTTGAAGCTGTTCCTTCATTTAAAAAGGAAGGAATCTGTTTTCCCAGCTGGAAGGAAACCTGCTCCATGAATTACTGACCAAGGCCCCCCTCCCAGGACTGGTACAGGCACTATATTTAATTTCTTATGAAATCTCTTTTTCCTTTTGGCTCTCCCTCGTTTCTAGCGCTGCCCTCACGTTGATTTTTCCCCTTGCCATCCATAATTCCCCTGGATTTCTGTCTCTCCTTCCCACTGGTCTTTTTTCCCTTCTCACTGGGTTTCTCCAGCAGAAAGCCAACTGTAAACATTCCCACTTCCCTGTGCCACTGCACTTCCAGCAAGGCAAGAGAAGCTGGGCTCCCTCTCTTCCCCTGTGTGGTGGCTTGGTTTNGGTTTGTGAGAGTGTGACAGAGATAAGAACTGATAAACATCTGAGTCCCAGCAAGAAATTCCATCTCACACATTTAATCCTGACCCCAGCAGGATTAAATGTGTGAGATGGAATTTCTTGTTGGGACTCAGAAGTGAAGACTCCACAGGGAGGCACTCAGGAAAGTGATGCAAAGAGAAAGCTGATACACCTCTGTGAACACCCATGCAAAAACCTAAAAATCCCGGGAAATCCAGAATTGGTGAACTTAAACCATTGCACCCTGAAATCCTGGAATATCCTGAACTGGGAGGGATCCACAAGGATTATCCAAACCCAACTCCTGTCCCTGCCCAGAGCCCCAACAATCCCCCCTGTCCATCCCTGGCAGCGCTGGCCAAAGGCTCCTGGAGCTCTGGCAGCCTCGGGGCCGTGCCCATTCCCTGGGGAGCCTGGGCAGTGCCAGCACCCTCTGGGCAAGAACCTTTCCCTAAAACCCAGCCTAAATCCCTTTGGAACCTCCCTGCTGAGACACACTCCCCGTGGACAACAGACAGGGGGACAGGACACGTCTCCATCCCGTGGGATAACAGGGGAAGCAGGGGGCACCTCAGGGGGGCACAAGAGGATTTTTGCACCTCAGGGTGCAAAGGGTGGCTGGGAGAAGGGACTTGGGACACCAGGGAGCCAAACCCTGATCCTGCCACTGCAGCCCCAGCATTCCCAGCTGCAGCTCCCTCATGTCCCAGTGGGAAAGCAGCGGGATCTCTCCTGACACCACGCCAGGGGCTCTGTGCCCAGCACAGTTCCCGGGAAATCTGAGGTGTGGCAGCTCCGGGACCTTGGAGCAGGGTCAGGCTCCTCTGGCAGTGACAAAATCCTGGATCTTCCCGTGCTGGCTTTTGCTTTCCAGATGCCCAGATGCCCGGTTTTGGCTCCTCAGGAGGAGCTTGGTGGATGTTTGTCCATGCCACAGCGGGAGCTGCCACCTGTAAGTGGCACAAATGTCCCCAACATGAGGGAAAAGGAGGAGGAGCTGAGTTCTGTGTTGTGGAGAGAACAGGAAAATGGATGGAGAAAAAGAATTCTCTTCCAGCCCCTGGTTTTTTTTAACTTTTTAATCCCTTCCTTCATTCCCAAACTTTTCTTATCATCCTAAAATGATTTTATCTGCCCAGAAGCTGGAGTGCTGAGGTCTCTGTGTGATCCCAAGGGTATCTTCCATGGGAAAAGCCTGCAGGTGACCCCAGCAGGTGAGGGACACCTGAACCCTTCACCTCCCAACCTTCAGAAACTGAATTTCACTGAATTGTCCTTCTGGAAAGGCTGGGAATACCTGACAGGCTGGGAGAGCTGGGAATGTTCACCTGGAGAAGGGAAAAATCCCAGGAGACCTGAGTGCCCCTTCCTGTGCTTCAAGGGGCTCAGAAAAGAAGAAAAAAATGATATTTTTTAATGGGTGGAGTGGCAGGATGAGGGAGAATGGTTTTAAACTGAAAGAGGGCAGGGTGAGATGGGATATTGGCAATTAGGAATTGTTCCCTGGCAGGGTGGGGAGCCTCTGGAACAGAAAATCTGTGGCTGTCCCATCCCTGGAAGTGCCCAAGGCCAGGTTGGAGCAGCCTGGGACAGTGGGAGGTGTCCCTGCCCATGGCAGGGGTGGCACTGGATGAGCTTTGAGGTCCCTCCCAGCCCAAACCATTCCATAATTCCACAATTTCTGTGCTTGACAAAGCCATTTTTAGTCCCAAAGTTCATTTCCATTGCCCAGCCCCTGGCTGATAATGGCACAGATCCCAAAAGCGACCTCGAGATGAAAAATCATCCCCAGATCCCCCAAACTCCTTTCTCCAAATAAATAAATCCACTCAGAACTTCCAAAAAAACCAATAATTTTGGCAATTTTAGGTTGCCCACCACTGATTTCCACACTCCTGCTCCTCTCTCAGGAGTTTTAACCCTCAGCCCCTCAGTTTTTAGGCACGGGGAGTCCAGTGAGGCTTCAATGATTTCATTTTCTGGAGGTTAAAAAGGTTCTTGTAAATGACTGCTCCAAATAACTGGAAAGCCAGTTAAAACAACTGGATAACAGATGGTGAAGGAAAGTGCTTTCCTGTAAAGTGTTGCAGAGGAGAAGCTCATTTACAAGAAGCAATTACACAAACATCCCCAAGCATCCAAGATCCCATAAAAGGCTTGCTGAGGTGCAAGCACATTTTCAAGGGAGGATTTTTTGTGCTGGAACAAAAATCAGATTTTTTCTTTAAATTTTCCCCTCTTTTTTTTTTTTTTTTTAAGTTTCTTAATCCCTTCCTTCGTTCCCAAATATTTCTTATCCTGCACAAGGAACAAAACTGCCCAGAGATGCATTTTTTCCAACAAATTTTTGACTAATAAAAAAAGATGTATTTCCTTTTAATTCTTCATTCCTTTAATTCCTCTTTCCTCTGGGGTTAAGGATCACTTCAAGACCAAGCAAGACAATTCCTATCTTGTGGACAAGAAATAGCTTTAACAAATTAAACCATGGGAGTAACAACTCATTTTTCTTCAGGATCGTGACAGAAGCCAGAAGCTGCCTCGTGCTGACATTTAGGAAACTCAGCTTAGGCCTGGCTTTACCTTTCCAAGCCCTTTTCATCCCCATCTAATCCATTTTGTAGGGATAATGGGAACATGACTTTCTCGCCGGATCTGGACACGGTGATGAGTTAATAAAGACCAAAGCCTTTGGAGGTGTGCAGACCAAAGGACTGGGAGAAAACCATTCCTCAAGTTGGAAGGGATGGAGGCTGAGCAGCTCCTGCTCCTCTGAAGGAGTTTAAAGCCCAGAAATTCTGCTGGGATTTTGCAGGAAAGGCTGAGCAAAGCCCGCAGAAAGATCTGCTCCCAGAATTTCATCTTCATTGGGTTCCTGACACATCAAAGCCACAATTTCCCTGCTACCTCACAGGCAGCTGATGTGATCCTAAGAACACGTCAGGATGGAGCATCCATCATTTCCTGGGGAGGGCAGGGAGGGTGGAAAGAAACCTTTTGCTCCTTCAGCTCTCCCCCGACAAAGATTTCCACGGGACCAGCCCCTGGCAACTTCGATGTCGAGAGAGAGAGACCTTCAGCCTTGGTGCTCTGGAACAGAACTTTATTAACTGAGAAAATAACAAACTAGAAAGGCGTGCACAGGAGTGGCAGACACCAAGGAAAAAGCCAGGGTCCAGGGTGTAACAAGGGTATTTATGTCCTTGGGTCCGGGGAGGAGTTAGGGCAAGGATCAGGGGGAAGGGTTCAATAGAAATAAACGATTACAAATATTAAAAACTCTGCACCAAAATGTGACCAATGATAACACAAAGAACAGAGAACTTTCCAGTAACCAAACCTAACTTGGGGGTTAGGGGTGGGAGCTCCTCTCACTCAGGGTGAGAAGACTCCTCCCACAGTCTCAGGTGGGATTCTTCCTCAGGTTCTGAATCCTCAACAGTGGAATGACCTCATCTCAATTCAGGGGACTTCACCAAACCTGCACATCCCAGATGTTGTGTCTGTGCCTCGCCACCACCACCAACCCTCCTGCTTAAACCTCCAGTTAACTGAGAGCCAAGCATTTCATCCAGAAAAGTGCAGGATAAAAGAAAACAACGGGATAAAGATGAGGATTGGGAAAGTATCGTGGAGGGTTTTTTCTCAAAAGTGGGAAAAAAGCTGTGGCTCATGGGAAGCTTTCAGGCTCTGGGGTGGCTGAGGGTGATGTCAGAGTTGGGGACGTGGTTTGGGGTGGTGCTGGTGCTGTGGGACTGGAGATCCTGAAGGGCTCTTCCAGCTTTGGTGATTCCATGATCCTGTGGGGATTTTCCACCACAGCACCCCAGGAGCTCTGCAGACACCCCCGTTCCAGGCTGGCTCTGCTGCAGGGGCTTTGGTGGTGGCTGTGGTTGAAATCCTGGTTTCACACTGGACTCACTGGGCAGCAGAGAAGGGGAATGCTGTGGGTGATGGCAGGGACAGTGACTTCCACCTTTCCCTGGAGATTAGGGACGAGTGTCCACCTCCACCAAACTCGTCTCATGGAGATCTCCAGCTCAGCCCCAGGGGGTGCATTCCAGAGTCATGGAATTATCAAGGTGGGAAGAGCCCTTCAGGATCATCCAGTGCCACCCCAGTGCCACCGGCATCACCCAAACCCTGTCCCCAAGGCCACATCCAGACTCCTCTGGGACAATTCCAGTGACTCCAAACCTCCCTGGGCAGCTCAGCCCAAGGCCTGACCACTCTGCAGGGAAATTTTCTGTCCCAATCTCCAACCTGAGCCTCCCCTGGTGCCATTTGAGGCCATCTTCTCTCCTCCTTTCCCTTGGGACACGGCAGCAGAGCCCGACCCCCCCGGCTGTCCCCTCCTGGCAGGAGCTGTGCAGAGCCACAAGGGCCCCCCTGAGCCTCCTTTGCTCCAGGCTCAGCCCCTTCCCAGCTCCCTCAGGAGTTTGCCAGCCCCTTCCCAGCTCTGTTCCCTGCCCTGGACACTCTCCATCCCATGTGGACAGGGCTGATCCATCCCAGAGGGACACAAGGAGCATCAGGGGGGCTCTGCATCCCCTGACAGTGCTGCCATCCCAACACTTCTCCTGGCACTCCAGGAGCATGGAACGTGTCATGTCATCCCTGCCTCTCCTTGCTGGACACCAGGGCCAGTTCCCTGAGGCTCAGCTGCCCCCAGGAGCGTCCCTAGTGCCGGAGTTGTTCCCTCCTCACTTGCCAAAACTGAGCTGTTTGCTCCTCATCTGTCAGAGCCAGATTTGGGGGGAAGCCATCCCAGGTGCCCCATGACAGCCTCTGGAATCATCTGCCTTTGACAGAGAGGGGCTTGTGTTTGGGATGAGAGCAGGGGCAGAGCCTGGCTACTGAGTAATCCAGAGCAGGGAACCAAATTTAGCACAGTTGTTCACAGCAGAAGGATTTTTGGCAGGCTGCTCCTGCAGCGAGAGCAGCTGTTCACATTTTCTCACCCACCTACACAGCCAGGACAGCCAGGATTGCTTTTTTTTTTTTTTTTTTTTTTAACAGAATGAATTGTATCCACTGGTTTTGCTGGAATCTGCTGCCTTCAGCAGCAGGATTTGATAGGAAACCCCTCTTAAGGGAGCACGAGGCAGTTGTGAGGGGGTTGGAATTGGTGAAGAGTTTTCCAGCCTTTACTTCCATGGACAAGTTTCAAATAACTCTTTAAAGAGGAGCTTTTCAAGGACGTCTCTGTGCTTTGATTGTTTGGAAATTCAGTCTGGGAGTTGCTTCACTGACCCCCTCCCTTCTCCCAGCCTGATGTCCCAGAGGAGCAGATGCTGAGGAATTCAAGCATTCCCCAAAAACTGGCTGCTCGCTGCCCAGGAGTGGGAAAAAGGCTTCAAACTCAGCATCTCCTTCCTTTTTTTTCTCCAGGCCAATAGCTGGACTGGAATAGGGGCACAATTTTGAGAAGTGGTGGAGTTCTCTGCCTCCCTTCAGTCTCCTCTGAGGCTCTTGCATTGTCCAAAGTGCTCCCCAAATGTTCTGGGGGGAGAAGTCCGAGGGCAGGGATGAACTCATGGCCTCCGTGGGGATGTTCTGATTTCCCAAGTATGTCTGTGAAGCAGCACAATAATTTTCCAGCCTCGAGCATTTCCCTTGGAAGAGATTTCAGATCAGTGGCCAAGACAGCAGGGAAAGCATTCCCGGCCTGCTCCAGCATCCAAAGGCAGCTCTGGCACAGAGGGATCCTCTCACCTGCTGCCCCAGACTCACAGAGCATCCCACTGCCTTCTGCTTCCACTTCCACGCTCCCTAAAACCTGGGATGAGCTCAGCTGGGCTTGGAATTCACTCTGGTTCACCCCACATCCCATGGAACATCTCAGGGACGCCAGGGAAAGCGGAGTTCCAAGGATTTTGCACTTCTTGAGATAAAGGATTACTGTGCTCCATGAGAAAGCTTCACATGGAGTTCCTTGGGATGATCAGGAGCACAGGTTGCCTTCTTCCTGATGTTTCACCAGGAATTGCTTCATTTCCTAAACACTGAGCACAGGAATGGTCAAATCTCCCACAGAATTTATTTCCAGACTGAATCCTGAACTGATTTGTTGAAGATCATCCAAGAAGGAACCTGCTCATGCATGTGGAGCAAAACTGGAGCCACCATCACCCAAATCCAGCAGGAAAAGGAGATTTTTAATAGGACAGGAGCTTCTCCCTGTGCAATTCCTGCCTTGCAATTTGCAGGCTGACATTGCTGACTTAAATGAGGAACACGGAGATCAAGGGCTGTCAGAACTGGTGCAAATATTAAAGCCTAAATTAAAGCTCAGGAGTATCCTCACTGCTCTGCACAGCTCCTGCCAGGAGGGGACAGCCGGGGGGTCGGGCTCTGCTGCCGTGTCCCAAGGGAAGGGAGGAGAGGAAATGGCCTCAAATGGCACCAGGGGAGGCTCAGGTTGGAGATTGGGACAGAAAATTTCCCTGGCAGAGTGGTCAGGCCTTGGGCTGAGCTGCCCAGGGAGGTTTGGAGTCACTGGAATTGTCCCAGAGCAGTCTGGATGTGGCCTTGGAGACAGGGTTTGGGTGATGCTGGTGGGGCTGGGGTGGCACTGGGTGATCCTGGAGGTTCCTTCCCACCCTGGTGATTCCATGATGCTGTGAAGGCAGGGGCAGTGGCAATGGGCAGGTTTTTATTGCACCACATTCAGTTGCCCACATCTAAACTCGGCTCCAGGCTGGAGCACAGCCAGCGCTGCTGAGCCCCATCCCCTCCCTGGCCTGAGCCTTTGGAATATTGACCAGAGTTTCTTTCCTTAGCTCTGGGTGTGGAGAGACAATCCCACAAAATGTTCCTGTCATCCCCAGAGCTCGGGGTGGGAGTTTCTCTGGCATGGGTTTGGTCCTGCTCACGAACAAAGCTTTGACACGCTCGGCTCAACTCTTGACCCTCCTGATTTCAGGAGTGGAACATTCCCATGGGTGTTGCAGATGTCCAAGGAAAAGACACATTTTTCCAGCCCTGTCCTCCTTGGGGATGTTGCCAGTGCTAAGAACAAAGAGTTTTTGCTGATGGTTTAAAAAAAAAAATAAATTAAAAATTGGGATTTGGTTTCTTCTACTTCCAAAGTCTGCAGAGCCAACTCCTGGTTTGGAAGCACGTCACCCTGCTCCTCTTTTATGTCAGTGTGGGAAGCATGGACAAAAATGTCTTTATTCTACTGCCCTGTCACCCTCTGACGAGCTTCCCACATCTCTGGGGTGTTGCTCGTGTTCCTCACTGGAAAAGCAGCCGGGGAGCCTCCAGCTGAACCCAGAGCAGCAGCAGCAGCAGCTGAGTCATGGTGCCAGCACTCCCGGCTCGGGGGCTGCTCCTCAGAGCAGGGAAGGAGGAAAAGCCAACCCCACAATCACCCTGCAGCCCCTCGGGCTGTGTGTGAAAACTCAGCTGACCTGGGCTGGGAGGGCAGGGATGGGATAAGCCCCCAAGCCCTGTTTGCCTTTCCCACTGAGGGAAAACATTCCTGAGCTGGCATCACTTCCATCCCTGCCGTGGAGCTGCTGCTGATGCCACCACCATCAGCTCCAAGTGGGAAACATCCTGGCTGGAAAGGATTTGGGGATTTTTCTTTCCCAAGGCACGGGTTTTCCACAGTGCCCATTCCCCAGCCCTCGTGGTGCCTGAAGCCAGAACTGGGTCCTACAAAAGGCAGAAACTCCTGGAATGTGCTGCTGTGGAAGGGACCTTAAAAATCACCTGATTGCAGTGTCACTCCCTGGATGTGACCCTTGGTGAGGCTGAGTCAGGACAGAAGAGATAAACCTTGACTTCCATTGGAAAAATGGGAATTTGGAGAATTTTTTTCCCTCTTTCTGTAGTCAGATTTTTGGGTAAGAAGGATCTACCATCATTTCTACCTGCAGCCTTCTAGGACAAAATCTGCAGGTCACAGAATAAAGAATGAAGTTGTTCTACATGAAAGAATAAAATCTGAGGGCAGCACTCTCCCTTTGCCCTGGGCTTATCCCTATGGAATATGGCTGTGGTTGGGGACCAGACAAAAATCAGAAGTGAGAGCAGCCTTGGGCCTATGAGTTAGTGAAGAGTCAAAACTTGGGATTTTGAATCTCCCGGGAAGTTTTGTGCAGAAAACCTTTACTCATCCAGAGTTCTCCCCGATATTGGTACAGCTTTAAAAATAACGTTTTTTGAAGTGAATAAAAAGAGGAGAAGCAGCCCAGAATGACCATTCCAGAGAATATTAAACCAGATGTTTTAACAGGAAGATCCTCACCAAAGGCAATTTTTGCCAACACTTGAGAAAAGCAGCTCCTCTTAGAAAGCCTCTTGAAGGGAATTAATCCCAATGTGCCTGTGCAAGGTAGCAGGGAGAGAGAGCTGTGGCTTTCTTCCCCGTGGAGGAATATTTTTTATTGTTGGAGGCTGCTTAAAGAAGGCCTGGGTCTGTCTGGCTGTTAATTGTGGAGTTGTCTAGACAGTGATGATATTATTACCAAGCTATGCACAGCTCCTCGCTCTGTCACTGTTTCCAGAGCTGCCTACACAAATTGCTTCACTGTTGACATGTGCAAGAGCTCCCCAGATATTTATTTTTCTCATTTAGAGGAGATACAGCCAGGCTTTGAAAAGCATTATGCACTGAACCATCGCTAATGTTGGAAATTGTCTCGTGGGCTCGAGCTGAGGGAGAGGAGATGGAGGAAGGAAAGGCAGGGTTGGATGGGGTGGAGCTGGGATAAGGAAAAAAAAAATTGGGTGGTTTGGGGGTGGAGGACAATGGGATCTGCTCCAAATCTCGCCTGTCCTGGGGTTATATTCACCCTGGGCTGTCCACATTTGGGGAGGCCAGAAAAGAAAATGCAAAACCCCTTCTGAGACCTTAGAAAGGACTTTCGAGCCTGTGGTGGCCATTCAGGGTGGTTTCCAGGGGTAAAAAATGGTGGAATTGCTGGAATCATCCCACGGGGCAGAAATGTGACCCTGGGAAGGCTGACGAGAACGAGGACACCTCGCACAGGACTGGGAAATAATCCAGGCTCCCCGTGTCAGGGCTGGGATCCCGAGTGCCTCCTCCCACCCCATCCTTGTCCCCCACGTTCCAAAGCTCAGTTCAGAGCCCAGGCTTTCCTCAGACACCCTCTGGTACCCCACAAAAGGAATGAATGCCCTGAAAAACACAGCAGAGCCTGCAGGAATTGTGTCCAAAACTTTCTGGAGGTGTAATTAATATAATTTATGCAGTTCTGCCCCATAGGATTAAGGATATAAGGATTGATGTTTATATATATAAATAATTTATGATTATATTTATAATAAAATACCTTAATCAGAGTTATTTACTACACAGCACAGGTAGATAAAACTTCAGGCAGAGTTCACTATTTTAAAGCAATTACATGAAAATTAGGAAAAAATAATTATTAAGTAGAGTTTGATGTTACTCACCCAGAGCAAGGAAAGGGGGCAAATCTCACTCAGCCTCAAGGAGTGGCCTCAAAGGGTGTCCCCACTCCAGGGAGGAATCTCCACACACTCCCAAAGAGAAATTATGATTCTTACGAAAAATTATTGTGAAAAAATGTGAAGAATTATGGGGAAAGCCTCCAGTAAAAAAGTGGGATTGGGTTTTTACGGGATAAAGCGTCAGCCAGCCGTGCCAGCAGTGTCAGCCCAGCAGCTTTAGATAAGTTATCAGTGCTCTCCCTGGCTGGGTCATTTATCAGGTGCTCTGCCTGTCAAATCCTCCCTTGTTCCAGTTTCTATCGGGAAGTTGAACTTTGGGATAGATGAGTCAGCCTGGTTTCAGCTCCAGGTTGGTTTCCAGCCCCAAAGCAGCCACTCATCCCTGAGAGCTTTGCACATTTGGGGGTGTTGGAGTTGTTTCACCCCAGCTCCAGGCAGAGCATCTCCCCACACCTTTGGATCACCATTCCTGAGCACCCTCAGCCTGGGGAAGGTTTTGATACCTTAAGATTTAGCTTTTCTATGTTTCACATTCTGTGCTGCTTTAGTGTGTGGGTCTGGGCTTCACATCAGGGCATGGTGAGCTCTCTGCACAGAGCAGGGAGACAAAACAATTCCTGCTCCAGCTGGGGACCAAGGACAAATGATCCAAATCTCAGCCCAAGAGCACAAACAGCGTGGGCTGGAGAGAGAAAAACAAGCAGGATGGGAGTGCAGCAGCTAAAGCTGGAATTGGACAATGAACTCCAAGGTGCAAATGGAGCAGAACTGATCCCAGTGACAGAGCCCGTGCCCGGGCTGCATTTTGTGCCCATTTTGGTTCATCTTGGGTGCAGCCCTGGCTGGGCTCTTGTGCTGCCCAAGGTGGATCCATGGAGGAAATGCTTTTAATAAATCCCTGCTTGATTCTTTGGCTCTGCCCAGCCTCTGCTCCAGGGCAGCCTGCACAGGAGGCAAACTGCTCTCAGTCCAGGGCAGCACCACCACATTCCCAAACCTCCACTGCTTTCATCCCTGGGCTAAAGGAAGGGCTGGAGGCCTCAAAGCAGCACCTGCAAATCCCAGTGGGCAGAATCACAGAATCAAAGGTCATGGAATCATCAAGGTGGGAGAGCCCTTCAAGATTATCCAGTGCCATCACCCAAACCCTGTCCCCAAGGCCACATCCAGACTGCTCTGGGGCAATTCCAGCAACTCCAAACCTCCCTGGGCAGCTCAGCCCAAGGCCTGACCACTCTGCCAGGGAAATTTTCTGTCCCCATCTCCAACCTGAGCCTCCCCTGGTGCCATCTGAGGCCATTCCCTCTCCTCCTTTCCCTGGGGACACGGCAGCAGAGCCCGACCCCCCTCATTGCCCCTCCTGCAATGAGCTTCCCCTGAGCCTCCTTTGCTCCAGGCTGAGCCCCTCAGTTCAGCTGCTCCCCCCAGGATTTGTTTTCCAGCCCTTTCCCATCTCCATTTCCTCTGGACACGCTCCAACCCCTCAAGGTGATTTTGAAGCAAGGGCCCCAAACCAAACCCAGGGTTTGAGATGTGCCCAGCACAGGGGACAATCCCTGCCCTGCTCCTGCTGGCCACGCTATTCCTGACCCCAGCCAGGTGCCAGTGACCTTCTCAGCCAAAATTTGGGCTGCAGAGGTGGGGCCACGTGGGGTTCACCTCTCTGACAGCAATTCAGACTCTGCAGCCGAGGCTGAGTGAGCAGTTCCTGCCAGCTGAGCTTCCAAGAGCTGAAGTCCTGATGTCACCAGTGCTGCAGTGGCAGCTGCCAGGCAGGCAGGTTTCCAGCTGCCACCACTTGTTCCTTCACCATTCCTAAAGCTCCAGGGAAGGAGCAGCTTCCCCCTGGCTCTGGAGGCTGCCAGAAGTGGTAGAACAGGGAGATTCTGAGACAGATTCTCCTGAGAATTCTCTGGGACTCCAAATATACCAATGGAAAGGGTTTGGGGATTTTTCTTTTCCAAACAGAATTAGACCTGAAGGTTCAGAAGGGTTTGCTCACCCATTTTGGCTGCTGGTCCCCACAAGAGCATGAAGTCACATCCTGCTCACAAATCAGGACCTTGAAGCTGTGGTTAGAAATCTGAATCATAATCTCCATCTCACTCACATTTTCCCTATTTTTACGTGGGTTTTTTTTTCCTCTGCCTGCCTTCATTTCCCTTTTTCCTTTGCTATTTCCCTCTCTCCTCCGGGATGCAGAGGCTGTTACTCGATACCAGAGCCACGTGTGCTGTTCCCAAACACAGCCTGGAGGGATTTGTGACACGGATTTGATGGGAACGACAGCCAGAGACGGTGCCTCCCTGATCCCCCCTCCCCTCCCAGCCCCCAAAAATCCCTGTTTGCTGCTGAGCAAAGCCGAAAGCACGGCTGCAGGGAGCTGAAACAAGACGCTGAGTCATTAATTTTCCTGAACTCCGGAGAAGTTTGGAATTACATCATCATTTAAGGGAAGTACATGAATTTTGCCTCGGTGTCTGTGTGGCCCCGTGGCTCCGGGCCTGGGATCTGGTTTCTGCCTGGATGGTGGGGCTGGAGGAGGAGATCTGTTGCTCAGTTCCCCCTCATCCTTTTCCCTTCCCTTCTCTTTTCCCTTTTTTCCCTTTCCCTTTCCCTTTTCCCTTTTCCCCTTTCCCTTTTCCCTTTTCCCCTTTCCCTTTTCCCTTTCCCTTTCCCCCTTTCCCTTTTCCCTTTTCCTTTTCCATTTTTTCCCTTTTCGCTTTTCCATTTTTTCCCTTTTCCCTTTTCTCTTTTTTTCTCTTTTCCCTTTTGCCCCTTTTTCCCCCTTTTTTCCCCTTTTTTTCCCCTTTTTCCCCCTTTTTCCCCCTTTTTTCCCCCTTTTTTCCCCTTTTTTCCCCTTTTTCCCTTTTCCCTTTCCCTTCCCTTCCCTTCCCGGAACTTCCCTTCCCTTCCCCCTTTTACCTTTTTTCCCTTTTCCATTCTTTAGCTTTTCTCTTTTCCCATTTCCCTTCCCTTCCGTTTTCCCATCTCCCTTTTCCCTTTTCCCATTTCCCTTTTCCCTTTTTTCCCTTTTTTTCCTTTTTTCCCTTTTTTCCCTTTTTTCCCTTTTTTCCCCTTTTTCCCTTTTTTTCCTTTTTTCCCTTTTTGCCTTTTCCCTTCCCTTCCCATCCCTTCCCTTTCCCATCCCCTTCCCTCTCCTGGGCTTTTTCCTCCCAAACCCGTGTCCCCCATGGATGATGGGGATGGGGCTCCCAGGCGGGGCCTTTAACCCTTTCCCACCCCAGGTCCTCCCCACAACATCCAGGCAGGGAAATAATTTGTGTTCCCTCATTTCCTGGGGGTAAAACCATGCCAGGTTCCCAGCAGGAGCCTTTGCACCTCTCTGTGCCCGAGCAACGCGGGGAGCGGCTCCAACAAACGGCGTTTTACCCAAAATAAATCAATTTTTAATGTATCTGATGTGTTTGCATTGCTGAGCAAAGGGGAAGGAGCTCCTCGGGGAGGAAATCCCAGTGACCTCCCAGTGACCTCCCTGTGACATCCCAGTGACCTCCCTGTGACATCCCAGTGACATCCCAGTGACATCCTGGTGACATCTCAATGACATCTCAGTGACATCTCAATGACATCTTAGTGACATCCTGGTGACATCCCAGTGACCTCCCGGTGACATCCCAGTGACATCCCAGTGACATCCCTGTGACATCTCAATGACATCTCAGTGACATCCTGGTGACATCCCAGTGACCTCCCGGTGACATCCCAGTGACGTCCCAGTGACATCTCAGTGACATCCCGGTGACATCCTGGTGACATCCCTGTGACATCCCAGTGACATCTCAGTGACATCCTGGTGACATCCCAGTGACATCCCAGTGACATCCCGGTGACATCCCAGTGACATCCCAGTGACATCCCAGTGACGTCCCAGTGACATCTCAGTGACATCTCAGTGACATCCCGGTGACATCCTGGTGACATCCCAATGGAAGGAGTCAAAATCCCTGAGCCCAGCTGGCTCCAGTTTGTGGGAAGTGTCTGACCCAAACACTTCCTGCATTTATGACTGGTTTGGGATTGGTTTGGGACAGGTTTGGGATTGAATTGGGATTGGTTTGGGACTGGATTGGAATTGGTTTGGGATTGAATTGGGATTGGTTTGGGATTGGCTTAGGACAGGTTTGGGACTGCTTTGGGATTGGTTTGGGATTGGTTTGGGATTGATTTGGGATTGGTTTGGGATTGGTTTGGGACAGATTTTGGACTACTTTGGGATTGGTTTGGGACAGGATTGGGATTGAATTGGGATTGTCTTAGGACAGGATTGGGACTGTATTGGGATTGGTTTGGGATTGGTTTGGGACTGATTAGGATTGGTTTAGGATTGGTTTGGGATTGGTTTAGGATTGGTTTGGGCTTGGTTTGGGACTGCTTTGGGATTGAATTGGGACTGGATTAGGATTGGTCTGGGACAGGTTTGAGACTGGATTGGGATTGGTTTGGGACTGCTTTGGGATTGGTTTGGGACTGATTAGGATTGGTTTAGGACTGGTTTGGGATTGGTTTGGGATTGGTTTGGGATTGGTTTGAGACTGGATTGGAATTGATTTGGGACTGGTTTATTCCTCCCATGGATGTAAAAGCATTCTCATCTCATCAGTCATTTTTTACTGTGGTTTATTTTGTGGTTGAGCTCCCTCTGTTTCAAAGACCAGAGGAGGTTTTTTTAAGCTTGACCCTTCCCTGGCTTTTTATTTGTTTTTTAATTGGAATACTGCGGGGGAAAGAGCAGGAGGCAGGAATGAACAAAACCCTGGAAAACAGAGAATATTTTAGAGCAAATGTCAATTGTATTAAAATTAATTTATTGATAAATTCAATGAATAAATTTCCCAAAATTAGGAAGTGCCAGAAGTTGTTTGGATAAGGTGAAGTCAGCCTGCACTGCACGTTGGCAGTGCCAGAAAATCATGGAATCACCAGGGCTGGAAGAGACCTCCAGGATCACCCAGCGCCACCAGCATCACCCAAACCCTGTCCCCAAGGCCACATCCAGACTGCTCTGGGACAATTCCAGTGACTCCAAACCTCCCTGGGCAGCTCAGCCCAAGGCCTGACCACTCTGCCAGGGAAATTTTCTGTCCCAATCTCCACCCTGAGCCTGCCCTGGTGCCATTTGAAGCCATTTCCTCTCCTCCCTTCCCTTGGGATGTGGAAGAAGACCCCCTGAAATCAGAATGATGCCAATTAAAATAAACCACAGAGCAACAGGCAAATCTTTATCTTTATTTGAACAATGAAGGGTAAAAATGAGGACACAAATAAAACACATCAATAATAACTTTGCCATTAAAAATTGGATTTATGGAGGGAATTTCCTGCCTGGAGTTGCTTGGTTTCAGACCCCTGGAGCTGCTTTCACCATGAGGACACACTGGATTTTCTCTGTATTTTTTCTTATACATATAAAAAAAGTGTGGTTTGGGTTTTAGAGGGTGGGGAGAGCCTGGAATGAAATTCCCAGAGCAGCTGCGGCTGCCCCTGGATCCCTGGCAGTGCCCAGGGTTGGATGGGGCTTGGAGAACCTGGAATAGTGGAAGGGGTCCATGGTTGGAACAAGATGAGCTTTAAAATTCTTTCCAACCCAAGCCAAAGATTGAGAGAAAAATTTAAATTCCTAAATAAACTCTGATATTCACACAAACAGATTTTTTCCTTGCCCACCACTTGTCACATTTTTTCCCTCATTCTGTGAGCCAGAGGTTTCTCCTGACAGGAGAATTCCACAGAATTCCTCCTCAGCAGTGTTTATACACACAACTCTTAGGGAGTTTTACCCAGAAGAAATGCTGCTCAATTCATTTTTCTGTGTGTTATTTGTGTATTTTAGACCAGTTTCACCTTAGTTTGAGATCCCAAAGCTCATCCCAAGTTGCCTGGATGGGCTGGAGATGTTTGGAGTTTTTTACTCAGAAGAAATGCTGCTCCTCAGTTCAGTTTTCTGTGTGTTACCTGTGGATTTTAGACAGGTCTCATCACCAGAATGGGTTTTGAGTGCAGCAAAAATGAAATTACTTCATGCACAGAATTCCTAAATCCTTTGCTGCAGTGTCTGTGGGTTTAAGACCAGTTTTATTTTAGTTTGAGATCCCAAAGCTCATCCCTGGATGGGACTGGAACTGGGGTTTTTTTACCCAGAAGAAATGCTGCTCCTCAGTTCAGTTTTCTGTGGGCTATCTGTGGATTTAAGACCAGTTTAATTTTAGTTTGAGATCCCAAAGCTCATCCCAAGTTGCCTGGATGGGCTGGAAATGTTTTGTTGGGTTTTTTTGTTTTTTTTTTTCCCAAAAGAAATGCTGCTCNGCCTCTCCTGCGTGCTACCTGTGGATTTCAGACAGGTCTCACCTTAGTCTGAGATCCCAAAGCTCACCCCTGGATGGAGTTAGAACCGGGTTTTTCATGGATTAAACAAACTCTCCCCTGTGAGGGCAGCAGATCAAGGCAGCACTCAGCATTCCTGGAGCTGTGGTGGCCAGGAGCTCCTCTCTCCCAGGGACAGAGGGAGCAGGGGAGCATTCCCAGCCAAAATCCAGGGAAGAAGGAGGAGAAGGAGGCCCAGCAGCTCTTCCCTGGAGCTAAGGTGGTGGCACTTCCCTGGAGTCACGGAGCCCTTGTGATTCCCAGTCCTGGGGTGAAACCAGTGCCTTCATTTGAGCTTTGATCTTTCCCACATTCTGTGCTGCCTCAGTGTGTGACTCTGAACTTCACATGAAGTGTTAGCAACTTCTCCTCACAGCTCAGTCAGACAAAACAATCCTTGTCCAGGCCCAGAAAGTGCAAACAGCAGGGAATTGAGGAGAGCAATCTGGGAGGATGGGACTGCATCACCTGAGCTGTAATTGGACAATTAACCCAATATGGAAATGGAGCAACACCTGTAAAAGTGTGAAAACTCGTGTGATGGGGTCACTCTTTGAGC
>VWZV01006352.1:46383-90786 GCA_013397155.1 Irena cyanogastra | reverse complement strand
AAGCAAGATAAAAAGTGAAAAAATATGACAGACTGAAGCTTTTGAACATGTTCAGTGACATTTCAGAAAGTAAGCATGCATAGCTCTACAGGCAGCCTAGATTTGATGGCCTCCAACCAAACCAAGGGAAACTGCACTTGTTTTCCTTGCATTTTTTGAAAGGAAAGTAGAAAGAACACACTCTATATTCCTACCCTCTAGATTCTCTTACGAAATAGAAATTAAGGGGCTGGGGGGGATGAGGCTTTGAGACTTTTTGGATAATTTAAAAAATATATCCCTGTGGAAAATGACCATGAGTATAGTTGGCTGGGTTTTCGGGTTTTTTAAGGGAGTTTTAAAAAAGAACAAAGCCATGTGTTTGAAGGGCACCATGTCAACATTATAAGGCATTTTAAAATGTTGGGAAGTTAAAATTTCTTAGTTGAAGCAGTGCCCTAGCAAAGATTAGCATGAGCAGAGAAACTTTTAATTAAGTCCCTTAGATCTGAGAAATTAATTACATAATATAAAAATTTGTCTGTGTTGGTGACATTTCCAGAATTAATAACAGCCCTAGGGTTGTGGGAATTATCATGGGTTCTTGGAGGGGGAGTTGTTTGACTTTTTCCTTGAGTGAGTTTGTTATCCTCATGGAAATTCTGATAATACCGCTGCTAAGGTTTTGGATATTAGTTTTGATTTTTGTCTTCTGTGTGTTCAAGTTTGTATAGGTTAAGTGCACTTTCTCCCTCAGGTAAAGTTTTTTAAATGCCAGCGTCTCTGGCATTTGATGTTGAGGCAGGAGAGACAGAATGCTGTTGCTTTATTGAATTATTCCTAACTCCCTCTTGTGACTGGGATCCTGGTCTGATGAAGAGTCCTTGCCCTCACCTACTAGATTTCTGACAGTGATGCACTATGTGGAGTTGTTTTCTTGTGGATCACAGTTTAAATTTAAAGCGTGATTTCTAATTTTAGTTTGTGTTGCTAGTTACAGATAGAAGAATTAAGCACTCAGAGTCCAAAATCATAGTCTGTACAGCTGTTCATTCAGTTCTTACTGAGTTTTTTTGTATATGTGTCATGGTGTAACTGACAGCTTGCACAGTGTGTGGAATTAAGTCTGTATGTGTAATTATAATTTCTGGATACTGTCATACTCTGTTACCTGGTGTTTGAGCAAACTGTTGAAATAATTTAAACTGTGCTTTTGATGTCTTTAAATCCACAGTTGTATTATCTTTTCTGCACTGTTTTTGGGGTTGTTTAAGAAAAGCTTCTTTGTTAAAATTTCGTTATTAAATGTAATTTTCCCCCTTCAGCTTGACCTGTCAGTATTTGCTAATTGCTATAGAAGACCCAGTGAAGATAAGCTAATGTTCATTCAGATGCTTCAGAACGTTTCAAACATACTCTCTCATAGGATGTGTCTTAATTTAACAAAGCACTACATGGTAAATTTTCATTTACTCAGTTTGGATAGGCTCAAGGATCACATCCTTTCCATGGAACTGCCTTGGGCACTGCTAGCACAGATCTCTTCCAAGCTGTATCTGCACAGGAAAGTGTCCTGCTCTTCCCAAATCCATACTGCAGGCATTGGGAGGCTACCATATCCAGGGTCTCTTTGAAACAGCTGTGTTTAGGTTATCAAGGGAAAAAGTTGGTAAGGAATGTACAAAAAGGCACCCGTCTATGCCCTGATGAATTCAAAATGTGTGCAGTAAGCATGTAGCTGAGGTCTGGTGAGTCAGTGTATGAACGGTGTTAACTTACATGTGGAAGTTTCGCTAAAGGTTCTCCAGTCTTTTTTGTTTATTACATTCTTGCCAGCTTAAGAAGTTGCATTCTGTGAGTGCATCCATAGAAGTGTGTATTTCTAATGGTGTGTGTGGTGCCCTAAGTATTCTTAAAATAACCACAGCCCTACTGACACAGGAGTCAAGGATATTGAGTATTTTAGAATCTTGTTGGGGCCATCAGAATTACATGAATGTAAAATCATAACAGGTACTGTAACTGAATCATTTGTTTTCAGTCTCTGCTTGGTTTGGTTTTTTTTCCTTTGATGTGGTGTCAGGAAGCTCTGTAAAGTTTTTTGCTTAGAAGAGAATCTCTGCCTCCCTCTCCAGCTGTAGAAGTCCTGAAATCTTAAGCAGAACAACTGAACTGTTTTAAGAAAAGGACAACTGAAACATTAAAGGAAGGATTAATGGAGGATTTTGAAGTAAATGGGGAGGGTAGAAACACCTTTTTGCAAAGTCTTGGATTCATGAGTCCCATAAACTGGAAGAGTATTGTTTTTTGTTTTTTGTGTTCCCATTTGGGCATCTTTGCTGCTCACCTGTAGCAAAGGCATTAACTTTGTATGCCAGTCTAACTTTTTTTAGTGCATTTAGTACAATTTTAAGTACACGGAACTTGTAGATTGGGTTTCTAAGAACCTGCATGTTTGATAGGAGGGCAAAACAGAAACGAGGGCTTTTTGCAGTTTTGTCTAAACCAATAATCTACAGACACCTCAGTTTGTAGCTGGAAGAAATTTTTCTGTGAGCTCATGTCATGACCTGAACTTTACAATTTAGTTTGGTACTGGGGTTAGTAATTTACTTCAGATACACCTGTGTGAAAAAGGTTTGAAATGCTTTGAGAATTTTCAGAGAAAAAATGTGACAACTCATGACAAGTGGGGCCAAATTTCAAGTGTAAGAGTAATAGTGGTGACTTCCTGCATATTGCATCTTCAGTTACAGCAAAGTTTTCTATTCTGATTGATGTTAGTTAAGTTATTCTGAGCATTTATGCAAGTAAAGAAATCTGACAGATCATGAGAAGTAGCTTCTATAGTGAGCAATTCATGCATCACCTTCAGCTACCTGGAGAATGTTATTAATCCTGTGATGTGAAGCCCACCTGTAGCAGCAGTGTTCCCTTTAAATTCAGAGGGATGGTGGTGGCACAGGCTTCTATTACAGGTTGGTAAAACTTATTTGAGTAACTCTTGCTTCTGGTTTGGGATTGAGTAAATCTTGCTTCTGGTTTCTCACTGGGCTGGGCCTTCATCTATTAAGACAACGTATAGATTATGCCTTTGGGATTTGACAACTTCCTGGAGGCTGTCAGTTCTGTGTAAAAGTTAAGGAATCATGATATGTGTCCTGTTGTTACGTTATAGGGAAGTCAGGCACTAACTTGAAGTTGTGAGCAGGGGTCTGCCATGAAAGTGGTTTGATAAGGTGATGTTCTGTATGTGCTGTCAGTTAAGCATGTGATAACGGTAAAGGTGGGCATGTTGTGCTCTGAAGTAATGCTGAAAATACTTAAACTTTCAGAAAATAGTAGGAGTTGGTTATGTGTGTCAGAGGCTTTTCCAGGAGGTCCATAGTCTCTTTTGAAATTAGGGAGGATACGAATTGGCAGACTTCAGTTTGATTATTGTCTATAATACTAATATTGAAGGAGATTTTTCCTTTAGAAAGCAGGATAAATAAGATGTTTTCAATAATCTTAATGGCATGAAGCTGTGTCGGGTAATGTTTAGGGTGAATATTAGCAAAAGCTTCTTCGTTCAGAGCACAGTTAGGCGCTGTAACAGGTTCCCCATGGAAGTGCTCACAGCACCAAACCTGACAGAGTTCAGGAAGCATCTCTACAGTGTTCTCAGGCACATGGTGTAACTCTTGGGATTGTTCTGGGCAGAGCCAGGAGTAGGACTTGATGACCCGTGTGGGTCTCTTCCAACTCTGAATATTCTGTGACTCTGTTCTATGAGTTACATATGTATACAAAAGCAGTATGGTTCCTCTTAAGAAAGCTGTTCCAGAGAAGCTGTATGTAGACTAGTCTTACAGAATCCGTTTGTATGCATTCTTAGCTTATTTTTACCTTGTTGTGGACATCCCAATAATTGCGCACACAGAAGTCGTGTAACAGCAGTGGCTTTCTGCATGACAGAGTTAACTACAATGAGACCAATTGTCCATATTCACACTTGAGGATAAAAAGGTTAGATTTAGTATTCACTTACTTGTAATGAGCATGTTTAACAGTTGGAAGAGTTAAAAAATGTTTCAAATTGTTTGTATTAAGCCAGGGAAAGGAGGATGCCCACAAATATAACTTTGTTAGCAGCATTCTTGAGTGCACAAGAAGTAATACAACTGTCAGGGATTTGGAGGAGAGGACTTTGTCAGGGTCAACTGTAAATCATTTTAAAGCCAGACTTGTGTGGAAAGGCTTTACCTTCTGGGAATTTTCACAGCTGGCCTAAAAGAGGAGTCCCAAAATGTTATCTTCCTGACTCTTTCTCAGCTTTGATCTATCATATAATGTATTTTAGCAGAGGATTGGCTATTAACTGTATGCAGAATATGAATAATGGTAGGGACAATAGTTCAGTAACCTTCATGTTTGAGAAGCATGGTGATGTGTCCTTAGTTTTCTTTTCATTTTAGTAGCTAACATTCTGTATTTATTCCAGCAAAATTTTAGTTATTCACAGGAACCTGCCTAGTATTAATTTGCTTCGGGTAGGAAGAATATGCAATGTAGCAAGCCCTTATATCTGCTGATCTTTTCATTGAGTAGACCACTTTGCTTGTAGCCATCACAATAATTGTGCCCTGATTATATTATTATATTCCTCAGAAATGTATATGCAATTTGTTATGGGGATTTACTCTGAGTTTTGAGTACGTCAATGCATTATTTTTTCAAGTTTTTGTTTCATAGGACCAAGTATGTGTTTGTGTGGGCATCTGCTCTGCTAGAACAGAATGTTGTAATTGGCAGGCCATAGGTGTATGTAATAAGTTGCTTGTTCTTTTTCTACTACTTTTCCACATTGTACTTGTAAGAGGAAACACTAGCTTTAGTATCAAGGAACACATCAAATGACTGAGGTACCAGGCAGAAGATGCTGGCTGCTGCTTTTGTGTCTGTAGATGTACTCTTCCTGTTCAGTGAGTATGCTCTGCTTTCCCATCCACTTGTGTGTTTGTGTATTTCTGTGTATTCTGCTTTGTGTGCTTTCAAGGACTAACCCTGTTCTGAGTAAACAGCTATGTGAAGGTGAATTGCATCAGTTGAGGCTGGAATAGAAGTTTGAAAACTTACTGCTCTGTTAGTTTCTTCAAGCTCTGATAGTTTGAGTGAGAGAGGAAATGATCCTCTTGAGATTTAAGTACCATACTTAATGACTAGCTTCCTTTATATTTAATCAGGAATTAAGAAATTAATGCTTTTTGAATTAGAAGCTTTCAAGAGGGTATATTTAGAGAGGATTGCTTTCCAACATCCGTTTGAGTTTTTATTTTATGTCAATTTCAAGACTTCAAGGTTCCTTCCAAGTTGTAAACAGAAATCACAGGTCTTGTAGCCTGCCTGGAACACTTACGAAGCTTGCATTTGAGGAGCGGGATTGGTAGCAGAGGCTGCCCTGTACACACATCTAGTGCTACTCTTTGTTTTCTGTTATGATTTTAAGAGCTGTAGTCTTCAGGTTTTTTGTTGGTCAGATGTTCAATTCAGAACATGGCTGCTAGGAAGGTGTTAGATTGCAATGATTGATTCTGCATAGCCTTCTTTTTCCAGATTTTCCTTTTCAGAACAGGAGGATTTTGTGATGTTGTGAAAGTGTAATGATTGTGAATTAAAGATGTTTAGGAAGGGGAAGAAAGAGTGCCCATTGTTTTTCCAAACTATTGATCTGTAATTAGTCTCACTGAAAATGCCTTTCTTGGTGGAAGCACTTTACATGATTGATGTTTTTCTTTTTTCTTTTACTCTTTGTGCCATTATCATTCCCCTTGTTACTCTGTCTACATAGTATATAACATCTTTTCTTCCAGGCATTTCCCAGGATTTAATTATTTGAAATGCTCCATTCTCTTGTATTTCTAAATTCTCTATTTTGTTCTCCTTCTTAAGTTTCTTTAAACACTGATGATAAAACTGGATTTCTGATTTCCCCTGTGCCTTCATTTTTGCTTAAGAAATGGAGCTTTTCACTGTGAGGTGAGGTTATTCCCCTCATCACCAATCCTGTATTAGTATTTCAGCAGGACATGTCCTGTGTGCCTTTTTGGTACTTGATTTTTCTCAGTACTTAAATACAAGAAACAGTACTTATTCTAGTGCCACTAGAATCCTATTTTCTGCCACTCTTTTCAGAATTCTAAGTCACATTACAGTATTGCAAAATCTTATAATTTGGTAACCTAGATCTGATATATCTTGTAAAAAAGCTGAATTCAAGACAACAGGGTGGGTTTATTGGAAAATTCATAAGTAAGGCTACAGATAAGAGCCAATGAATTAATCCTGCAGAATGTTTTGTATTATGTATAGAATCCTTTAAGCAGGTTACTTACACAGAAGTGCTGGATCTTTCAGATACTTACAGATGCATGTATGTATTCTTTCCTATTCGCAAGAATTTTTTTGCTTTCATGCGTTCTTTGCCAACAATGATGACCTTGCTTGCCCTTCTTTTGCTTTTTATGTGGTTCACTTAGAAGGAAGTTATTATTAATATTGGTGTACTTGCTTTGTTTTCTGATGAAGGTGCTATGGTCTTGAAGTAGGCCAAGTACAAAATGAGACTGCTCAAGTATTAGGATTAAAGGTAGTTTAATACCGTCCCTCTTGGGGAACTAATGTTTGTCTTAGTACTTCAAGACAATAGGCAAGAACTGATGCTCTTGCTGTATTTATGAAGTGAAGGAACTTGAGCTACTAAAACTGAAGTAAAACAGCTTCCCTTTTCTTGTCAATAATGTAAGGTTTGTTCTGTGAGAAGGAAGTGTGTGTGGGAAATCAGTGAAACATGCACGTTTACAAAGCACCTCTGTCTAATCAATCTTTACCAGAGCTGTAGGATAAGACTGATTGATTAACAAAAAATTCTGTTGCGTATTTATGCTCTCAGCCTTCCTCTGAAGGAGAATTATTTTCTTTGAGGTGTCTTGTCTTGAGAAGAACTTGAGAATATTGAAAAGAAAATGGCACATCTTGGACTAGAACAGAAAACAATGAGGTTTGTTGTAGGTAATGCCTAAACCCTTATGTCTGGCCTGGCTTTCCACAGCATCTGTACTTCATCACAGAAGGACCTCGTGCTGGTAGTTGTGAAATGTTTTCTTTGAGGACGTTAGCTGTCTTTATGTGATTGGGATGTGGGCTGCAGAATGTCCTAGAAATAAAGACAAAATTTTGCTGGGAAAGCTGGTGATGAAAGAGAAGCTCTGAAGTGGTCCTAGTAAGCTTCTCTTACTGAGGAAAGTAGCAAACATCTACTAGCTTTAACTTTCAAGAATTGCTGTTGTGGGTAGGCTGTGGAACAAGTTTCCTCAGAAGGTAACGGTTTTTGTATTGTGTGAAATTCTGAAGCCATCCTGAAGCAATAAGAAAAATATTCATAGATAGTCTCATTGGTGAATGAGAGCCTATAAAAAAACCCAAACTTGTGAAACCAAGTCATCAAGCTATTCATTATTCATTCATCAGGTAAAAAAGGTCCCTGTGTGTGATTTAGTAACCTGATTATTTTTAAATGTTGTATCCAGAAGTTGGCTTAACTCAGTAATTTTAAAAACTAAAGTAGGGAGATAGCTGACATATCATTTTGGCTTGTATTAAATTGTCATTTCACTGGTGTAATTTTCTGGAAAATAATAGTTTGAATGTTTTCCAGTGTTAATTTTCTTAGGGAAATCATTGTCCTGTCTCTCAGCAAAATAAGTTTGACTTCTTACTTGACCTGTACTCAAGAGGAACACTATGAGAAGCACTTGCTTTAGTTAGTAGAGGGAAGGGGAAGATCTAGTGTTAATTTTGCTGGAGAGAGTGTCTTAACCCTGATTGTTTTGCATTGTGGTCAGGTGTGTATGTAGAGTTCACAACTGTGTTTATACTGGCTGGATGTTTGTTTTGTTTTTGTGGTTTATTCCCACCATTACCAAGGAGAGTGAGTGTGCACAATTTAGGCTGTGGTGTAATTTGTGTTCGGTATTTCATAGAGTTAAATACTGGCTGATAAGTTAACTCTGAATTGTTTCAACACTTTGCTCTTGCACATTTGTTAAATACGAATTACATATCCACATTAAACACGAATGTTAGATGGGATTTATTGCTGAGAGTTTGAAGGAAGTAAGCCCACCATTTTAGCAGATGGCACTGTCTGCGCAAGTGGAATTGGAACTTGAGGTCCTGACTCAGCTTCTGGCAGCAGTGTCATTTCCAAGGATTGAGGGAACCTCAGTTTACTTTGGCTTGCAGTTACTGTAATGTGGTAAGCAGTATGAAACTGAAGCTGCAGTTGATAATTCAAAAGCATAACGTTAGGTAGCTCTGAATTTTATTCTGTGGTAATGTATGCAGTGTCAAGTTGATATTTTTCAAAACACAATGTGCTAAATAATCCTTTATAAATACACTCATTAATGATAGTGTAGCTAAAATAGTCCTTGCGCAGAAGAGATGTCACGAATTAATGACAAGTGCAAATACCTCACAGCCTCTGGTAATTTGCATGGCACCATGTGGTGAGAGAGACAGGTAGCATGTGTGGCATAAGGATATTTTCTGGAGTCCTCTAACTGTTTCTCTGGTATATATGGACTGTATTCTCAGACTCTGTTTGGGAAGGGCACAAAGCAGTCCCTGAAGTGTCTGTTGTGCTTAATATGTTTATCTGTTTTATAGATACATTTATGTATCTTGTGTAGACACACCAAATAATGGATATTCATACCACTGTAACTTAACTCCCCTGCAGCCAGGAATGGTGCATTGGGCAGCTGCACACACGGTGGAAAAGCAGGCACCTGTGTTGGGACTGGAACAATGGGATTTGGCTGACTCTCCTTGTACATGACATTGGGCAGTCTTGTTCTGTCTCACTGACACTTAACTCTCACTGGCTGCACAGAGATAATAACGGTGTCGCTTTAAATACACTGGCCTTACAAGTATTAAGGAAATGCTTGTCCTTAGAGGAAACCTTTCCCATTCACTTCTGTTCTTCTTTCTCTCCTACCCTCTTATGTATGACTGTATTTTGTTGCTGAGTGTTTATACCTTGAAAACAGATTTGATCATAATTGCAGGTAGAAGGTAATGAATTTGAAATGCTAGTCTGTCCTGCATTTTTAAAGGCAATCTAAATAAACTTGGGGATTACAAAGCACAATGAATAGCTGGTGTCTGACTCCTAGGAGTTTATAATTCAAAAAGTACATTGCTGGTCAGGAAACCTTTAAGCTGGTATTTCGTCTAAGCTTTTCAGCCTCATACAGGCCTCTACTCTAGGTAGCATCTTTGCATTGATATGTAGCACTGTTTATTCTAAGTCAAGCAAAGTGTCTAAATGTGCAGATTTACAAACTGAAGACTGATATCTGTAGCAGGAAATACATTGATTCAGTGGAAAATCTGTTTTAAGTTATTCAGTATTGCACCTGTTACTGTTGGAGAAGCACTTTCCCACCTTTGTTGCACCAGACCTGAAACACTGATCTGTTGGTGTTGCAAATATGGGAGCTCAGTGTGTTTAGTTGAAAAGTATGGGTGGGTTTTACTTGCATTTTCGTGAATGTACTTTGACAAAATTTAATTGGCTAGAGCAATTCTAAGTAATTGCTAAGCAAATTTCTTTTTTACTAGATGTCTTATGTAGTAAAACTCAATTATGTCTCTGCTGATGTTTGTACTTAGTGGGGTCTGACTTCAATTTGCTCTAATGTCTTTATCAGCTCTCTTGACAGCTTGCTGTCTTAGTACATTAAAAAGCTCCTTTTACTAAGTTACAAACTGCAGTGCTTTTTTTTTCTTGAAACAAGAATTGTAAGTTGGACAAGTATGAGGTAGGAGCTTTGATACCATTGGCACTGACAGGTATTCGAAGACAAGGTTAGGTGTACTCTGGCATCCTGTGTGTGCTTATGCAGCTCACATTTCTGCTCAGCATTATATAGCAATTTATTTCCGTTTTGTGATATACAGAGGAGTAAAGTACTTAAAGATATGGTGAAGTCTCCAAAAGGGCTCGTTTAATAGATTAGGTTTTAGTCATGACTATGGTGCACTGTATGCTTTTTCGGCAGACTTTTTGTTCCCTATAGCACTGAAGTGGTTAATATTAAAAAGGTTTGTTTATTTTTGAAATCATAAATAAGCTTGATAGTTTAAGACAGTGCTGTGGAAGCTTCTTTACTATGAATTTTTTTAATGCAACAGTTATATATGAGCTTTTTTATGTGGAATGCTCATGTGACTTCTTAAAAGGTGCTTAGATTGTTTAGGTTTTAAGGCAAATTTCTTTTTGCTTATCTGACATGAGGTGCTGAGCCTCAACTCATGAATAAATGAATTTAGACAAATGTTGATACTTGGTGTTCTTGTTAATGGTTTTAATGTTTTTCTGTCTCCAGATTATTGTGTAATGTTCAGTAGAAGCACCAATTAGATTCTATTACTTTTTAATGTGAATAAGAAGGTAATGAACGCTTGAGGTAATGAAACTGTACAGAAGAGGTAGTTAAACCTGACAGGCTTGTTGTAAATTAAGCAGACTTAGAGGAGGTACAGGTGGTTTAGTTCTGTATGCTAGAGATCCTGTGTAAACCTTATTCACTCACTGGTTTGTTTGTTTGGGTTTTTTTAATTGCTATTTTTGGTTGAAGGGAAAGGTAAATGAACAAAATATAAAATTGCAAATGTATGAGTTGCTATCAAGCCTCTTTAACATTTAAGTCGAATAGAGCATACTGGCCTAAGAAGTTCATAGAGGAGAGAAATTATTGGACTAAAACGAGACTCCCAGCTTCCGATACCTTGTGGCTCAGAGAGAACAGTTGTGAAGTATGGCTGTGGATTTTGTGCCTTTTTACTCTCTTTGGTAATGATGCCCATGGGCTCCTTTTGAGATGGTGCTAGGCAAAGTGGTACTCTGATAAAATGCACACTTGTCTTGCAAGTGTCCAAAAATGTTTCTGCATTCTGTGAAGAGTTTGCTTATTAATGATTCCTGGCATTTAGGCTGCCCCAGTCAACCAGATTGAACAGCAAATTGCACACCTACCCAGGGACTTCACATAAACAAATGTACAGAGATATGACAGTCAAGCTGTAGGTAATGTTGGGTTTTAGAGTCTTACTGCAAATTCTGAGGGGAAAAATAGTAGCTCTAGGTAGGTAAAATTTTCAAGATCTGTTTTTAATACTTCTGAGAAAAACCCTAAACCAACTAGATCTTGTTCTTAGACTTGTTTTTCCCTCAGACTCTTTGATCGTATGTAGATCTGGGAAACTACTGGTTTTTGCAGTTTGTGATGTGTGGCCTGTGAAAGGGGATGTTTCTGAGCCCTTGGTAAACTTAATGCTGGGGAGATAGGTGAGCTGCTCAGACTCTTATGGCTTTGTTAATTTGTCTTACCTGTCTTGATTGTACTGTGTACTGCTGCCAGGTTGATTGGTGGATCCAGATTGAGAGGTGTCTGAACTGCAGAGGGAAAAGAGGGTTGATTTAATGAGGGTCCTTTGAAAACCTGGTCAGAAGAACAAAGCCTATGGAAGCAGTGATAGGCACACTGTTGTTCATAGTTTTATGTAAAAAGCTTTGAGAGAAATGTAGAAGATTTCACTCGGCTGAGTTCTTTCTAATTCTGCTGTCTGTTGAAATGTAGATTTTTAGCATAGCCTTTAACTTCACCTGGTACTATGTATAGTATTTGGTGATGATTTAAAATTGGAACAGTTGAGGCTCATGTTGGAATGCACAACCCTGTGTGTATCTGCACATGGAAGAATAGTGAAACAGAATAGAAACTTTGATGAAGTTGGGTTACCATGTTTCTTGTTATTCAGATAACACTGTTCTTTTACAGGTGCTGAACACTGTTAACAGTAGTATCAAGTCCCCATAACTAATAAAAATGCTGGAATCCAGGTGTAAGCTTTTACCCTGCAAAATTATCTGAGTTACAAAGTATTGCTAATACACAGAAATGTTTTAAGCAAGTAGCAAGGTAGATGCAGTGCTGTCCTTTAACTTGGGAACTTGATGCAATTATTGGTCAATTGATGAAACCATCTTGAAGTTCCACTTCCATAGTCCATATGAGGGGAGAATAATTTTGCTGCAAAACTTTATTCAAGCTGTTCTAAATGGCATTATAGCTGAAAACTCTGGAAGGGCTGTTTTCATTCAGTTGTAGACTGTATCCTGAAAGCTATATTCTTGTGTACTGTATAAAATCTCAGTTCACTTTGTGTTGCAGTCTGATTTCAGTGTGGAGGTCATGCCCTGGAAAATTATTTTATTTACTATAGATGGCTGAAATGGTTTTCATTCATTGCAGTATCAAATGAACATAGAGCTGGAAGAGCAGGCTGAGTTAAGGAAGGGACTCTTGGACAAGTTTGTAGTGAAGTCTGGTGTGGCAAAGTTGTGTGAGACAAGCTGAGCTGGTTTAAATGTTCATAGTGAGAAGAGGCAGTTCCAGTGTTTTCCTAGAGTTTATCCTGGTCTGTGCATTACCTGTGAACTGATTAAGCTCATGAGAAGGAGACTCGCCTAAGAATAACTTCCTGCTCTCTGTGGGTTACAAGGCTGCCTGGGCTGAGGAGTTCATGAGAGCCAGAGTGATTACAGAAGAGTGGATGGGTGTGGCCGTTGCCGACACTGAGGAGATGGTTTAGTGCATTCTACTAGTTTGATCTTCTGCAATTCTGAAATGAAACACTTCCAATTGATACCAAGACCTGTGCTTCTGAATATATGTTGTGCAGTGGCAATTTGGCAGGCAGGCAAGTCTTTCTAGGTGGTCTGAATGGGACCTGTGCCTAGAAAGATAGAGGTTCATTATGTTTGTGACCTATACTGATAATTGATGTATATGTTAAATACTTGAATTTTCCTACTTTCCTGCTTCCTAGAGTTCCTAGGTTGTGTATCTTATCTTCTCTGGCATGTTTTAACCCAGTCTCATTCATTTCTTCATCTCTGCCTGTCTGTTTTGCACAAAAATTTAAAACATGGAACTGATTTCAGTCTTCTGGTAACAGGATAGCAAATCACCCCCCATTTCTTCTAGTGTTGTCATGAGCTCTAGTACTAATGTTAGATTTCTGGGTCAAATCTCCTGTGTGCCTTCCATTTGTCTACCACCATTCACTGAACAACAATAGCAGGTGAAAATTTCCTCTAAGTTGTAAGTAATTTGCTGCTGGGAGTCCACAAATACAGATGCAAGATTTCTTCCAGTGGAAGGACAGACTCCTTCCGTGCCCGTAGAAGTGTCTGATTTGAGCATGGGGAAAGCGGTCTGCTACAATGCTCAAGGTGGTGTGGCTGATCTAATTTCAGAACAATGTTCAAGAGAAGTCTAATAATTACCAAGGGTTTTTTGATGCTTTGTTAATTACAAGCCCATGCATTTTTAGAAGTAAATAGATCCCATTTTCACTGAGTAATTGCTGTTTTAACCTATGCAGCTCTTTTAAGTTGGCATTTTTAGCAGAGATCTAATTATTACAGTGATTACAGTAGAATCCTTCTTAACTGACTACTCAAGAGACTGACATCAGCTGATAAACAGAAGTGACCTCCACAGTTTTCCTCCATGAAGGGACAGTTTTAGGCTCTGCTGTAACAAGAAAACGTTTCTGCACTGCATAGAGTAATTCAGGCCATTGAGAGATCTTGACAGAAGCGCTTCAGAAGGGAAGATGTAAACCCGTGTGGTCTGGGTGAATCCGCAAGCAGCTTCCGTTGATACGAGAAGGTGTTCACTCTTTGTCCATGTGTACTGAGAGTCAGAATAGAAGGAGGGCTACAATTGCTTGTGGGCCGGATGAGGGATGGAAGTGATCTGCTGTCTTCCTTAGGACCCATCATAGGTAGAGCAAGGAAGTCTGCTTTGCTGACCCACCATTTCTGTCCTGTTTTGATCATCTGGGCTTCTTGTGACCAGGTTTAAACTATTGCTAACACTTACATGACATTCATGTACTTGAGTTCAAGAGAGTCAGAGCTGCAGTTATGCTTACTAGCCATTATCAAAGGCCAGATCTATCAGCTGTTACTCAGAAGTTGGGTTTTGGGTCTCAGTCAAGGATAGGTGTAACTCAGGGACTGATCTTGTGCCAGAATACCCATTGAAGACTTCTGTGCATTGCAAGGCAGACTCAGATTGCTCTCTTCAGTACAACCTCAGTCAGGTTTGCAACTTCTAAGCAGCAGGTGTTTGGAAACCAGTGCTGTGATAAACTTGTCAGCATGTCTTTGTTGTTTTGCAGGTAGTTAGGTGTGACTGCATGTGTATGTGAGGAACTAAAGGCAGAAGTGTGTAGTATGTTACTGTGATAAATGCTTCTGTAAATGAGCTGTGGAGCTGCTGTTCAGGAACAACTAAGCATTTTTTCGTTCAGTCATGCTAGAAGGCACTAGAGCCACTTTCTGCCCTGAAGGTAAGAGTAATGCAAAGGAAGTATCTCTGAACAGTTTGCATTGATCTGAGATGGCTTCTGTGTTCTGGCTGTGCATTCTCTACATTTCTCTTGCAGCATTGCTGGTGCTTGCCTGTCCTTGGGCGAGCTTTCTCTGACATGGTGGCATTTAACTGTCCCTGAGTCCCACAAAAACTTACTTCCAGTGCCTGAACTGGTTCTAGGAAGAGAGAAGGAATTATGTGAGTACAGAATAAGGAATGGCATTTAAAAAATACAGCCCTCTTTGTTTTGCACATAATTTTCTGATATTACTCTTCATGTTCCTCCTAATCTTGGATATAAATTGTGTCTGATTAGTAAGTTACAGGACAGTTAAGATCTGGTAACGGGAGGAGGAAGTGAAGAGAATGAGCCAGTTTGGGTGTTTTATTCCTTTCTGTCTTCTTTGTGGACAAATTTATTGGATTGAATCTGTAGACACATTTTTCTCTAGCTCGACTTGACCATCATGCTTCCAAGAGGCCGTCTTCCCTGATCGTGCAGGTTACTGAGATCCTTATATGGCTGAGAGGCACAATACATGTTCTGTAGGTCACTGAGCAAGCAAAGGTGGAGATTGGAGAGTGACTTGTGTGCGGTAGGTCATAAAAGTGCTTCAGGAGTCCCTACTGTATCTTTTGGAGTGAGTTAGCCTGAAAGGTCTTGGTCTGCAGCAGGGTCTCTGAGCAACTTTGCTGTCTTTTCCTCCGGTGCCCTTCCACCAGTAAATATTGCTGATGTGAGAACCTTTATCTCTGTAAATTTAGTAGCCAAAAATCTTTACCTTATAAGCCTGGAATCAGGTTGCTCATGCACTGCTTTACCATTTCTTGATGACATGATAAACAATTTCTGATTTTTTTGGTTCTTAAAGTTTTCTTATTTGATCTTAATTATAGAGTAATATGAGCTGCAATTTTGTTGGATTTTTTGTGTGTGTTTAGAGGATTTTTTGGACCATAAGCTGCTAGGAGGTAAAATGTGTATTAAAAAAGACAGTCTAGAAGTTTGTATGGCCTTGATTGTGTGTCAGCTGTAATCTGTTTCTGCATAACTATTGTGAACCTAATGCTTCTTGACAACTGTCTATGGAAACTGGTATCCCTTTCAGTTCTTACACCTTAAATATTGCAAGTGCTGTGAAGTAGTAGCCTTGGGAAAAAAGCACTTCTGTCGGGGATGGATGTGAGAGGATTTTGCCCAGTCATACTGATGTAAATCAGCAGTTCTGCAAAGACCAGTATATGGGCATGGTTTGCCTTTGTTCCCAGTAATGATGCAATTAGTCGTAGTGTGTTTTTGTATAGGTTTTGTTTCAGAGGCAGAGATGTGATTCTGGTCTGCACAGGCTTGAACTCAGTCCTGTGTGCTTTTTAGAAGTACCAGTACTTTTTTTAAAACTTTCTACTTGTCCACCCCACCTTTGGCTTCCCCCAGCAAAGACACCACTCCCTTGCTTAGGGTAGGCTTGGAGTATTGGGAGACTTTCTGTTCTGCATACTGGACTTGAGAGCTGCCTCTTTCAGTAATTTCCATAAGAAAATGTGCCTTAAATTATTATTTCTAAGAGGTCTGAATTAATTGGAGAAATTATTTGAGGAAACAAACAATCAAATTACAAAAAAGTGGATTTTTCCTTTATTTCTTGAGAAGATGCACTCATTGCTACTGCAGTAACATTTTTTCAGTTGTCCTTTTTAAAGGGTAATGTGCATTCTGTCCCTTTTGTTTGTTCAACTGTAATGATGGGTTATGTCACTTAACCACAGCACAAGGCATTAAAAGACTGTCTTGGAATATGGTCTTCAGAGTGTACTGCAGAGTAGTTATTTTGTCAAAGAAACCTCTGTGTTCTCTGGAAGTGCCAGTTTTCTTTTAGAAACTGCAATTAACTTAAAATCCCACAGTCATGTTGCCAAAAATTTAAGAAGTATTACCAAAATGTGAAAGAACGCAAATACTGCTTGCTCGCTGTGCTTCTGCTTGTTTCTGCTTGCAGGCAAGAATGTCTGCTGGTAGTCAGGTTGAGCCACAATCAGAGTATCCTTTCTTTTGTGTTCTAATTATTGTAATTCAGATTTTTTTGAAGGTACTGTGCCAGAAATGCATCAAACGTGCAAATACTGATCTTGTGACAAAGAATTAGCCCTATATCCTTGCATTATAATTTGAGAGAGTTCCTACTACCCCACCACAAAGCAGCACTTGACTGCAAGTTCTAGTTCCTTCAGGCTGTAATGAGATTTGCTTTGCTGTGTTTTGAGTCCCTTGTGCCTTTGTTGGTGTCAGCTTGCTTTAGATTGTCCTTTCACTCTTTGTTTTGGAGCATGTATGGTGATACTAGCGTGCAGTAAGAGTGGATACAAGGGACAAACTCGCTATCCTAACATTAATAGGAAGGAAGACCGCAGAATGAGAAATAGTGCCAATGCATAATTTTGCTTATGAAATTGCATCATACTTCGTTACATTCTACATAGCCAGAAAAACAGTTGCTGTTCTAGTGGGCTTTTCCTGTGGACACTCTTAATTAGAGGAAAACTAAAGGAGGAAAGTGGATATCAAGCTTTTGATTATTTAAACAACTAACAGTGTGATCTGGTAAGTATTGGTGTTTTAAGTGTCCAGATAGTTTTCTGGACAGGAATATAGTGTGGAGAATAAGGTGCAGTTCATAGAGTAATGGAATATCCAGAATTGGAATGGACCCACAAGGATCATGAAGTCCAGCTCCTGACCTTGCACAGTACAAGCCCAGCAGTCACACCATGTGCCCGAGAGTGTTGTCCAAACACTTCTTGAACTCTGTCAAGCTGATTCTGTGACCACTTCCCTGGGGAGCCTGTTCTGGCTAAACAGAACAGGCTGGATAGTTCTAATATCCAAGCTGAACTTGTCTTGACACAGCTTCTAGCTGTTCCCTGAGGTCCGGTCACTTTCCGCCAGAGAAAAGAGGTCAGTGCCTGTCCCTTGGTTTGCGTTTCTGGCTGCGTGTTAGAAAAAGCAACGAAGCTGCGCCTTTCCTGAGACACCCTCTGTCTCTGAGCTGAGTGCTCCCACTGCATCCCTTTTTTGTTGGGATTATCAGACCACATGGTGAGCCAATATAGGATGCTAACCTGATGGAAGACAAACTTGGGTGCTGGGAAGAGTGAGCAGATCTTCAGGGTTTTCTTGTATGAGCTCTTTAATTAGCTTACAACACAAATTTGGCTGAGCATTAATGAAATGTAAAAGGAATGAAGTTTGAGGAACAGTACTATTGTTCTGAAATGACTGGATCAAATTAGCATTACAGCACTCCTAAAATTGTAATTACAATAGCATTCTATGCTATGCAGAGAAAGCAACTGAAAACGAAAGGTTGCCTGGTTATAAGCACAGCTAATAGGTTGAAAATAGTTAAATGTTAAAGTGCAAAGCAGTTTCAGGGAGAATAAACTAGTAAGTACATGTTGTGAAGTGGTATGTGTGAAAGATCCGAGGGGAACAAACTGGGATAGAAAGGGAAGAAATTTCAAAGCAGCCTGCTGTGGTGTTAAGCAGTTCAGGCTGAGTGTTTTTGTAAAACAAATGCAGGTATTTCAATGTTGTTTCAATCAGAAGGGTACATTAAGAAAGAAATATGACTACACTGGAAGTGGGAATTTGTTAATAGGAACAAATAATGTGTGAACAATCTGTATTTACATGAAAGGTATATCTTGAAAGAAGGAACAACGTGAGATCCATCTAGCAACAAAAGTGTAGAATAAGACGAGAATATTCAGTGAATGTTTGTGGTAAGAGAAGTTTTTCTTGATTGTACTTGATACTTGAGATGGGTGAAACATTTCATGAGTCTTAGTGTGGGGATTTTTGTCTTTGGTACTCATTTTAAAAGACTTCTTAAATTTAGTGAAGCAGTTAAGCCAGTGTAATGGCTAACTGCTGCCATCATCTTCCTCTCTTCTGCATTTCCCCACTGCTTTGCATACACACATCCTGGCAGTTCAGGGAACCAATTATTTCATATGACTAATTGTTTCTAATTGTTTTCAGGGAAAATAACAGGACAGTGATGGCTTTTTGTAGAATTGGTTCTTGTAGCTGTCATCATAGATTCAGTCTGATATAAGGCTGTAGTAGTATGGAGAATGACAGCAAGGGGCACAAGACTGAACCTTGTGGTGGTGGCTGTTAGATAAGTTTCATTTTAAGGTGACAAATTACAGCCTTTGAGCTTGACTAACCTATCTAAAATTCATGCCAGGAATTTAAAGAAACAGTCTGGAATAATTTTACAGCTATATGAGAACTTCAGAGGGGCAGGTGATCTTTGAGGAGAAAGAGAAAAGGCACTAAACCGTGCTTTTTTAAAAAAACAAACAAAACCAAACTATAAAATCCCTCAAAAATCCCAACCCAAAACCTCATAACAGTGAACAGACTGTGGAAAAGGTGGAAGCTAGAGGATTACAAACAAGTTATCTTACCTGCAGTTCCTGGAGGAATATCGAAAATGTAAATTATTTGGCCCTGGTGATGACCTGAAAGATACTAATCTCAATTAACACCTAATAAGAGATTTTCAAGAACAAACGGCAGTTAACCTGGTTGAACTTCTTTTTGTGGCAGGGCACAGGACCTAGTGGATAGTGGTGTAAAAAAGGCTTTTTGATACTGCTCTGTTAGGCAGTGAATGGAAGCAGTTGTGTAGTAGAAATAAATCTGCTTGGAAAACTGTATCTAGAAATAGATGGAGAGACAAAATGAAAACATTTATTGAATTTCCTAGGATATCTGTCTTTAAATGAGAGGTGATGTTTTCAGGAGTGACTGGGACTAGAGTATCTACATACAGATCTTCTTGTAACATGAAGAGCAGCCAGAAAGTTTGATTAGGATTTGAATTTAAAATCATTCTGACAAATTGATGGAAGCACTGCATTTTTAAATGGAAAACTATGGATTCAAATGAATGAGGTGTTGCATCTTGGTGGGAGTAATCAGCTGTGCAATCACAGTGGAGAATGACTGAAGAATAGAAACCGTAAGCTGTAGTGTGTTGGTTAATAGGTATTAGTTAGTAGGTATTTAACATGCTTTCTTGTTAAAAATCACTGCTTTCAGGATTAACAGTTGCACCTGATTTATATGTGTTCCTGTCATGGTTTAGCATAGCTTGGTTTTTAGTTAAAGAGAAAATCCATCGGAAGTGATTCTCTGTGAGGGCTGTGGACTCAACAAAACCAATCAGCCCCGGGGCTGGAGTGAGCGCGGCAGGGGCCAGAAGACAGCCATGCAGCCAGAGCGGCCGCTGCCTGGCAGAGATCACATACCTGTCCAAAGGCCTGGGCGTGATACTAACTCTTGCAGTGCACAGATGAAACTTGCAGACATCAATCTTGTCTCGAGTGAGAGAAAAGGAAAGGGTGAAGACATGCAAAGAAAACATGGAGACACCAAGGCCAGTGAAGGAGTCAGATCTCAGATGAGAGTAGAATGTGGAGATGCCTTGGTCTTGGGCTGAAATTCTCTTGTAAGGCTATGGTAAAGAGATAATTGATAAATCAGATGTATTTTCTTTTTATCCCTGTAACTCCTAGAATGCATTGTGGAGATGTAGCATTCTAACCACAACCATGAGCAGAGGTACCTGTGTTGAAGTAGCTGTGATCCAATGAGAAGCTTGAACAGATGAGAAACCTTGCCCAGGGATGGAGGAAGAAAACCTCTATTCCCAGAGATAATAGAAGAGGACTTCTGTTTCTCTATTAGAACAGCTCATCCTTAAAATTGCCCCCCAATAAGCTGAGATGACCCATGGTAGTAGTTGTGGGAAGACTATCAAACTGTGAGAGAGACTTTATGATTGCAGATTTCTGGGCAGCTGCTGTTCGTGAAAATAAAAACCACAAGAGGACTATTTGTTGTGGAAAAGTCTCCATGGCATGGCAGGAGAGACTTCCTTCCTTAAGTGAACTGAAGAAAGATTATTTTAGAAGTGGTAAACTGACTGAAAATACCAGATTTTGAATCTTTATGTTGTCAGTGGTAAGGGCAAAAAGAGTTGGGAGGAGGAGAAGTGTTCTGAAGTTTTATCCTGATTCTTATTGTTCTTCTTTTAGTTCTGTTAATGAGGTTTTCTTTATACTCTCTAAACTTTTGAGCCTGCTTTTGCCCTTCTCTTAATACTTATCTCACAGCAGAAAATGAGTAAATAATTCTAGTGAGTGCCGTGGTGTTGGGCCAGCGGTCAGTCCACCTCAGTTACCAGGATTGAGAGAGATGTGCTGAGCCGCCGGCTGAGATACTGAAGTTGGGGGCAAAGTTGCTCTTGTGGGTTTGTCCAAATAAGTGAAAAGTTTGCATGGAAGCATAAGGAGTGGCTTGTCTGCTTAGTTTCTTCTGTTTAGTGGAATGTCTTTAGAGGTGAATTGAAATTGATATAAGCAATTAACAAGCAGGTTAACTTTTTTCAGTGGGAGCAATTTTTATCCAGTTGCTTGTCATAATATGTGGCACTGCTAAGACTCTGCTCACACACTGAGTATTTTTGTAATTGGGATGAAAGGCAAAACCATTATTTGTGCTTCTGTTTTAAGAATACTGTTATGATTTCTTTAAATACAGATAACTTAAAACTTGTTAGTAAGGAACTGTAGGCTGTTGGTACTTACTACTTGTGTCCATGTCAGAGGTGGATCAGAGAAATGGGAATCTTAGTTTAGTCTATGACATCCTTTTCTTCTCTGAAAGAAGCATCTTTGTGGTGTTTAGAAACACAAGCTGGGATAAATACACCAGGAACCCTTCATATTATTATAAAACCAGTAAGCATTTGCTTAACTAAAAGAACATTGGCTATTATTATCCATTTGATGCAGAATCCTACTGGGCTGTATGAAGATAAAGCTTAGTTCCCTGTTAGGCATCAAGTCGTAGCTGTGTAATCCTGAATAGTTATTATAGTTTACGAAATACTGAGGTGTCTGACAGCAGTAGTTCAGTAAAAGGTAGAAAATAAATTACTTTGTCCACATCCAGGAAAGAATCCTGCCACACCTCCTCGGTGACATGGGTGTCTGGACTTAAAGCTGCAGGTCAAAACCAGTGCAGTGAGTTCTGCTTGCAATTCTGCTATGCCTTATTCTCATGATAAGTCTCTTTCTGTGAAGAAGCTTTTTGACCCGGGGACAGATGTGAAATAATGTCTGCAGCTTGTGTGAAGATAGGCCAGATCCTGTGAGAAGATAGGCCAGATCCTGTGAATTCTTTTAGCAGAATTACATGTTAGAACACAGTTGTATTTCAGGATGCGTCAACCTTGCAGTTTACAATAGTCTGTTTTATCATCTTCTTGATTAGTTATCTTTTTTTAAAGTTTAGACAGAAGATCTTAATTGCCCTTACTGTACCAAAGTAATTAAACTGAAGTCAGACAGCCAAAGATATAATAAGATCATATGTATGAACATCATATATTCAATGTTAAAACCAACTATCACTGCTGCCTGTTTGCTGCTGTTACTGCTTTTGAGTATTTCAGTAATCTGGTTTATAGCGTCTCACTGAGGGATATATTGCATAACTATTGTAGCACTGGTTTACTGAGCACCTGGGGAGGAACAGAATAGAAACTTACTTTTTTCATTATTAGCACGGCTAATAAGGAAAAAATACCATGTTACATTGTCAGTAAACCACTTAGACATGCACACATCTGTGTGGGTTTCTGTTAGTAACTATGATCCCTGCTGATACTACTCACTGTTTTGACAGCACTACGGGGAGAATAGATTGCATTTTTACTTTTTTTTGGTGGATTAGGAGAAGGAAAGTGAGGATAATGGGAAGCATTGCAATAAATGAGAACGTCTTCGGGAATCATTCACTAGGTAAAAATCGTTGCTGTTCGTTGGCAGTGATGGCAAAGCCTCCTATCTGGTTTTCTGACATTACTGTCAGTAAATGGCCAAGGCAAGTACAGAATAGTACTGGAGTCAATATCTGTCTGCAACTACTTGTTATAATCCATATGTCTAATCAATCCTAAGTGTCTCTCCAGAAACATGTAAGTATGGGTTTGTGTGTGTCGGTGTGCCATGACCGCCTACACGCCTGGAGGAGTTGAGAAGCTGAGGTGTGAGGGGGGTGTGCAAGGGGACAGCGCCACCTACCGGGGAACCCTCCGGCCTGGGCAGCGCACTTCGGGTGCGACCGTCGACTCTTCAGCTCAGGGCTTTGCAGAGAGAGCATTTGCAGAGAGATACACCTTCTTCAACCTTAGCAAGGCTGAGGTCTGGAAATATTTTCTCAGGTTTTCATTTCACTTTTTTTATTTATAGGAACATCATTTGCAGCGGGCTATCTCAGCACAACAAGTCTATGGAGAGAAGAGGGATAACATGGTTATACCGGTTCCAGAAGCAGAAAGTAATATTGCATACTATGAATCTATATATCCTGGAGAATTTAAAATGCCAAAGCAGCTGATTCACATACAGCGTAAGTAAAGTAACTACTTCATTGAAGTCTACATTGAGTCTGCTTTCTCCAGGCAGCAACTGACAGAGGGAGAGGACACAGTCTTAAGCTGCACCAAGGGAAATACAGTTTGAATATTAGGGAAAAAAGTCTTCTACAGAAAGAGTGATAAAGTACTAGAATTGTCTGCTCAAGGGCGTAGTGGAGTCACCGTCCCTGGAGGTGTTTAAAAAAAGATTGGATAGGGCACTCTGTTCCATGGTTTAGTTGAGGTGTTAGGGGGTGGGCTCGATCTTGAAGGTCTCTTCCAACCTTGTGATTCTGTGAGAATTTTGCTAGTAGTTAAGACGTTATTCGTGAGTGTCTATTGAGCTCCCATCAAGACTGACTTCTGAGAATTAATTTTTTCAACATGTTGAAAAATACTACTTGCTAAAAGTATGTTTAATTCTTATTCAGTAGTAACAGTTTGGAGGGAAATTTAGATTTGTTAGCAAGCACAGACACAAATGTACTTAAAGAGGAAAATACATAATGCATACATAAGAAACAGAATACCTGTCCCTGAAGCATCACCAGGATAAAATGGCAGTAGAGTGGATTGGGAAGCCAACTAGAAATGACAATAGCAGTAGAAGTATTTGCCTGTGCCTGGTGCAAGTGTTCTATGTCTAAAAGCAGATGGGATTTGATATTACTGCTAACTTGCAAATTTGTTGGTTTTTTCTTTCTTTTTTTTTTTTTTGTTGAAAGAAAGCAGCTATTTGCTATGGATATGACCCTTCATATAACCACATTACTTCTGGTAACTTTGGAAAAAAAATACAAAAAATAAAATCTTGCAGAATTCTGTTGTATGGTGTAATGAGCAGAATTTAAAAAGTAATATCTGTGCTATATAAACATATCTCATGCCTAGTTAACTTTGGTTAAATGCTAGACTTGTATATCATTCTGAGCCTCAGTAATGGCTTAAAATATTTGAATTGTAGAATAGCATGAGTTGGAAGGGAACTTCAAAGATCATCTAGGTCCAAGCTCAATGCAGTGAGGGGAGTTCAACTTTATCACTCAGAGCCTGGTCTAACCTCATGGTGAATGTTCTCAGGTATGGGCATCCAGCAGTTTTCAGGCAACCTGTTCTAGTGTTTCACCACCCTCACTGTAAAAAAGTTCTTCCTTCCTAGTAGCAGTCTTCCATGCTGATGTTAAGGTTATAATTTTCCTTCTTATTTTCCTTATCTAGCTGTTCTAACAGCTAGAATTGTGAATTTTAAGCTGCACTGTATTCTACCTATTTGTTTATTAAAAATAGATATGTGTTTTCATGTGTGCACTTGGAAAGAAATTTGTGTCTCTTACCAACCACAGCAATTTGAATGAGGCATGAGAACTAGGGAGTTGTGTTTCAAATGCAGAGTGATGTGTTTTTGTAGGATACCGTGGAAGACAGTTGCTTGCATTCTGCAAGACATTACTTGTATTTGGAGATGGTTTGCTACACAGGGTAGATCATGCTGGGCCAGTGTAGTCTGACTCATCTACATGACAAAAATCGTTGATGAGAACATGTTAAGATCATTGTAATACAGTCTGCACGTGCTTTGCTAGGAGTACCTTTGATGTCTGTGGGCTGAAGTCTGAACTGCCAATCGTACAATACATAAAACTCCAGAATGCTTGGCAGCATTGAAGATTTTAATGTCTTACTGAAGCAGTGAGGCAGTAAGCTGTTAGTTGGTTTGACCACTATAAGTTTTCGTTGGTTAACAAAACCGTAACGAGTAGATGTCAACTTTTTTGCCTAATTTTTAACAGGGTAATTTTTTTCAAGGAAAAAACCTTGATGTTTACATCCATGTGAAAGTAGCATTATTGCACCATTCAAAAAAATAATTCTGGTTATCTCTTGAGAAGTGTGGTGTACACTGTGGATGCTATTAGAATAAAACATTTTTGTAGTAGAACTAACTTTAACTTTCACTGTATTATTTAGCTTTTAGTTTGGATGCTGAGCAACCAGATTATGACTTGGATTCGGAAGATGAGATCTTTGTGAATAAGTTGAAGAAAAGAATGGACATCTCCCCTTTGCAATTTGAGGAGATGATAGACAGACTAGAAAAGGGCAGCGGTCAGCAGGTACAATGGTACTTTGAATAAAGAATTTGAAATTCGTGCTCTATGTATTACTGTATGAAAGTGACATACTGGGTTTTACATTTAGCCAGTCAGCCTGCAAGAGGCTAAGCTGCTGCTGAAGGAAGATGATGAATTGATCAGAGAAGTATATGAGTACTGGATTAAAAAGAGGAAAAATTGTCGAGGTCCTTCACTTATTCCAGCAGTGAAGCAGGAAAAACGAGATGGTTCCAGCACAAATGACCCTTATGTTGCTTTTAGAAGACGAACAGAAAAAATGCAGACGCGAAAAGTAAGTGTACTGGTGCCTCCCTCAGCTTTTCTTTCTTTTCATTCTCCCTCTTTCCAAAAGTTGCTTATATAAAGAAAAAATTTGCAATGTACTACAACATAATAAAAAATAGAATGTTCTCTTTTTAATTTGCAAGGACTAAAAACATAAAACGGCTTTAGTCATACTATTAAATGAAAGTTTATATTCACTTTTTCACTAAATTGACTGTTAAACCTACTTAGGGTGTTGGCAAGCTGTGTATCATTAATAACATGCACGTGCTTCTCTTTGATTTAGCATGTGACTTGTCTTTTTTTTTAAATACCTAAATATTTATAGTTTACTTGAATTCAGATTATTTAACTTAAATGATGTGGAGAAACACATACTTTATGTATCTGCAGAATCGAAAAAATGATGAAGCTTCTTATGAGAAGATGCTGAAGCTACGTCGAGATCTGAGTCGTGCAGTAACCATCCTGGAGATGATAAAAAGGAGGGAAAAAAGCAAGAGAGAGTTGCTGCATTTAACACTGGAAATTATGGAAAAGAGGTAATGTTTACTGAAAATTATCTGCAGAAAGCTTTGGAAACTACTTTATATTTAGATTGCTGCAAATATTTGAACAGTGGGAGATTTTAAAAACAAATTCAGACTCTGTGTTTCACATTTACAGGATACTATATTCATATTTGCCTATGGAGAAAAAACGAAATGTTAGGAAGTTGCTTGTTAAGGGATGGTTATTGTCCTACTAAGCTACATTGCTTATTAAGGGATGGTTATTGTCATACTAAGCTACATTATTTTATTCTGTGTGTAGATACTTTCAAATTTATGTATTTACACTGTATATTATACCAGAAGAGAGATCATAGTTTCAAGCAAAGTCATTTGAAATTGTGTGTTAAGTATGCAGATTAAGGAAATCCCAGTTATTTTTAAGGCCAGTTTAAATCATTACCATTTTTCTTTGACTTCATGATCTCTATTCTTTGCTAAAAAAGCTTGATCTCATACCCTCTTGAGGAAAACAAGCATTTCATACAGTATTAAATGCGAGAGTCATCTCCAGCTGGTGCTTCTTTTGCCATCCTGTTGATTGTCTGTGGTGTGGGCCAAATGCTCTGCCAAGTGTCCCTTCCCCAGTTGACTGAGGATCACAATTGCAGTGTGGAGTTGTCCTTTAGGTTGATACTTAGAATCTGAACAGACTTTTCCAGCCTAAGTGTCCGTGCTTGAAAGCAGATGTTCTGAGTCAGTACCTTAAAACTGCAGAACTGACTTTTTAGTCTGGGTTTTTAAGGAGACAAGCTGAACTGGCTCTACCAGAGCACTTCTTTTAAGCCCTGAGCATTTGCAGCAGAAACAGAGGGGAGAGAAATCATGATGATTTTTCCAGTTGCTTTTTAAAGAAAATAAGCCATTGAATAGAGGAAAGACTCAAATACTTCCCTCAGGGTAGAGGACCGCACTTCAACTCAGCATTTATTACAGGACTTGAAATGTAATGTTTCATGGATCTACTTATTGAAAGTACTCTGTAACACATTTCTTGAATGATAAATGTGATAAATTCTTGAAATCGTACCAATCCCCAAGGAAAAGGGTGGGTAACCCTCTCCTTTTCTCTACAGTATTACGTTTTGGAGATGCTTTCCAGAGTAGTTGTCCTTTTTGGTCTGTCAGCATTATTCACTGCAATGAACTTTCTATGTTATTCATCTCCTCCTCTGGAATAATACTTTTTGTACTTCTTGTTGATGTACTGGATATCCCTTTTACCCCGTGTTGCAAGCATTAATTTGTTTTTATCAATTTTTTTGCCAGATTGACATTATATTCCAACAAATAAAATTTATTCTGATTTCAGGTATAATTTGGGTGACTATAGTGGAGAGATCATGTCTGAAGTCATGGCACAGCGGCAACCGCTTAAACCCACGTATGCTATTCCCATTATTCCTGTGACTAACAGCAGTTCTTTTAAACACCAAGAAGCTATGGAACTGAAAGAATATAAAGTTAAAGTAAGTAATGTCAGTAACAGAGTTACTGCTCATGTTGTGAAGTATACAAAATACACCATTTCAGAAATGGAGGAGGGAGGAAGCTTTTTGGAACTGGCAATAGGGTAGCAAAGCTGCAAGTGAAATAAAATGGCTTTGTTCTATTGGAGATTCAAGGATAACAGATTACCAGCATTCCTCAAGACAGAAATAAAGGAAGTACAGACAAACTACAGATAAAAATATGCATGCAATTGTGTTCCTATTCAGGAGGACAGAAACATTTTTCTTTACTACTGTCCATAAAGTTAGGATGTCCTGAACAAAACTGTATTTATTATTATTAGACATTGGACAAAGCTAGAAGTAATGATGTGAATGCCGTGTATTGTTCTAAGCCATATAGTTAATTTAATATGTAGGGTTGGGGTTTGATTTGTTTCTAAAACATGATCCATTGATATTTCTCCCCCTGCTGTATATCTTTGGTTTCCTATTTAAGTAAAGTATCAAGTAATCTTAATTGATTTAGACAGCTGACAAGTACTTTTCTCCCTGCAGGCTTTAATTTTGTGTCATACAAACCATAGCTACAGTGCGAACAACTGAACATGTTAAATAGGTCAGGTGACACAGGATAAATGCTGAGGTATAATTTGAATTTTAACCCAAGGCAACTTGTAACTGAAGAATATCCAGAGGCTGTTCTGAATTTGACAAGGTGGCTTGAGTCAGTGAATTCTTCCACTGGTAGTAAAGCATTGTCCTTGTGATTGCTGGTGTGTACTTGCTTATGAGTGATGTTGGATCAGTGCAGTGTCTCACAGCTTGGAAACTTGGGAAATGCTCTTAAACTTGACTTTGCATAGTATGGGGAAACCTGTTTAATTTTTAGAGACTTTTGCAGGGTTATGGGTATCTTTGAGAAGTCTATTTTTGCCTTCAGAGTATTGCTTGGTACTTAGTAATACCCTGACACTGCATAAATGGCTATCAATTTAAAGTGCTAGGAAATAAAAATGGTGCCTCATGGAGATCGTGGTATATATTTTGGTCTCCTTCTCCAAAGCAGTACTGTTACCTTAACTGCTAGTGAGTTACCTACCATAGATTGAGCAAACAGTGCTTGATTCCACATTGTCTGTTCAGTGTTTCAGTTACTGGAAATGAAATGCAGACACTCGGAAATGACTGCATGTTTTACTGGGAACATGGTAGAGAAACGAGTTCATATTGTTAGTTTGCTTACACAGGAGTTTACTTAAAATCCTGTTTTAATGTAATTTTCTTCTGTGTGTAATTTTACACTGCTTTCATTTTTCTTGCAGCAAGATAAACCCGATGTTATTAGACCCAAAAGGAAGTATGAGAAGAAGCCGAAAGTCTTACCTTCGTCCGCTGCTGCTACTCCTCAACAGACAGGTCCTGCTGCACTGCCAGTCTTTAATGCTAAAGATTTGAATCAGTATGATTTTCCTAGCTCAGATGATGAACCTCTTTCCCAGGTAGGGCCTCTAGTGTTTTGTGCTGCTCTTTGGGAAAGAGCAGAAGTAAAACTTGGGAATTTTCTAATACCTCTCCTTATACACCACTCTCACCCCATCCCCTCTTTGAAGGTTTTGTCTGGTTCTTCGGAGGCTGAGGAGGAAAATGATCCCGATGGTCCTTTTGCCTTCCGTAGGAAAGCAGGCTGTCAGTACTATGCTGTAAGTAGAATTCCCTTGTGCATTATAAGACAGAGTGTCATTGGTGAAAATATCTCATGTTTAATTGTTTAAAATTATTTTAAGCCTCATTTAGACCAACCTGGCAACTGGCCGTGGAGTAGCCCTAAGGAGGGAAGATTAGGAGATGTGCGTTACAGATACTGCTTAACCACCCTCACTGTACCCCAGAGGTGTATTGGGTTTGCACGAAGACGGGTTGGCCGTGGTGGAAGGTAAGTGCTGTGTAATTGTTGCTGGTTTAAAAATAAAGTTAAATCAGTAAGGTGCAAAGAAGAACAAAGTCTAAAAAAACCCCAAAAATTAAAGAAATGGAGACATCACAGGGAGATTAGCTGGTTAATGTCTTCATTTTTGTTTTGCACTAGTGGAAGCTGTTTTAGTAGTGTTTTCTTAGATAGTTCAAGAGGTCTAGAGGTTTTTATTGCTTGCACTCACATTTTTTGGCATGAAAATGCATGTGTATCTTCAGTTGTGATTGGTTTGTTTTTAAATTATTTGCATAGCTATCCACAAATAGTAGCATTTCAAGATAGCAGAAATTGTATTTTGCAAAAAATGCTTTTCAGAGTTTAGATAGTATTGGGTGATTTTGGGAGAGATGCTTAGAAGTTATAATAACTGTTAAATTTCAAACATTGTGAAAAATATATCAAATAATTACTTATTTCAGGTATTTTGCTTTTAAGAATCTTTACTAAAGCCAGTTTATAAATGATTGAGTGTATGTCATGTCTTTAAGAAAATAGTACATTTGTATTAAATTTTTATTAAAAGTAAGGATGTGATTTGCCTTTCAAATTTATGCTTAGCACCTCTTCACATACCTAAGATAGAATGAGATCTGATGGCTCTTACTGGGTGGTTTCCAAGGGGATTTGGACATTAATGTGTGGCATCCCTACTGTTTTGAGGTGATTGTAGGTATAGTCAGTATAAATGGGAGTAAGGCTTTGGAAATGAAGTTACTTTAGGAGGATATATGCATCACTTTTTACTTAAGCAGTGCTATTCTCTAGGTCTTTCTGTTTTGTTTTAATTCTGTGTTGTTAAAGTGTCTTTAATATATATGTGATCTTGTCTCTCAGCTCTTCTTCAGACAGTAGAAGCTAGAATATACTTAAATGTATTACTTATTGTGAAATAATAGGTGGTCACGCATTGTATCAGGGAAGTGTGTATGTGTGTATTGGCTTGTTCTAGAATGCCTTTTTTTTTTATCCCTTTATCATCCTCAAGCACACATGTCAAACCAATGGCTTACTTGGTGTTTTCTTGCCACTGTTTAATTGCGTTGTTCTCCTGGTTTTAGGGTGCTACTAGACAGAGCGCATTCGGACTATGATAATGCATTTCATCATCTGGATTTGGAAAGACTTTCCTCATTGCAACACTCTTCAATCAGTCCATTTGCCAATACCTCAGAAACAAATACCTCGGACAAATCTTTCTCAAAAGACCTCAGTCAGATACTAGTCAATATCAAATCATGTAGATGGCGGCATTTTAGGCCTCGGACACCATCCCTACATGACAGTGACAATGATGAACTCTCCTGTAGGAAATTGTACAGGAGTTTAAATCGAACAGGCACAGCACAACCCGGGACCCAGACATGCAGTACCTCTATACAAAGTAAAAGTAGCAGTGGTTCAGCACATATTGGTATGTTTATTTTAACAAATTTGCTTCTAGAAGTTTTAAACTTATGTCAGAAAATCCAGAATATCATTAGGTCATCCATATTTTACATTGTGTTCTATTTTGATGGTAACAGCCTATCTTCAAGTGTATCTTTTTTTGCTACATTGAATTTATTTGCATTTTTTGCTAACAGTAGTGTACTCTATCTGAGATTTATACAAATGCTACAATGGTATGTAATTACAATTTTAGAAACATAAAAGTTGAAATGACAGTATTGTGTAGGGTTTAAGTTGACTAAATTATTTGGATTTTTTAAATTAAAAATACACTAATTGAAATGTTGGTATAAATACCATGTACCAAATTTTTTCTAGTACGAGCTCTGGCGGTGGTGTGAAATGTTTAGGTAAAATGTTTGCATTTAAAGTCCAAGCGTGCTATAATTTCTTACTTGAACTTAAATGAACTCAAATGCCATTTTCCAGCCAAGAAGTATCCAGCCCACCCTCAATGATGCATCTGCTTATGTTTAGCAAAACTCTTGGACTAATCACCTCTACATCTTGTCAGCAAGTGGCAGATTACACCTTATAGAACTTAATTGCAGATTTGAGGATCTGAGTCTGAAAAAATGTGATGTGTTAGTGGTTTTTAATTGGAACACTGTTGGATAGCATCACTCTTGCTTCTTCTCAGAAGACTGGTATTTACATGGTTAGAATGGAACTTAACAACTCATCAAAATTCATAAGTTACTGTAAATGTCATATTTTTAGAGAACGTTAAAGTGACATAGCTTTCTATATTAAAAAAAAAACCTTAAAAGTTCACCATGGTTTTGTAAGGAGTTGCTAGAATCGTATTTTCCTTGCCATTTTGAATTATGGCTTTGGAAATCAATGAGAGAACCTGGATAATATAGGAGTGTGGTGAGCAGAGATGCATATCCCTAATAAACTAAGGAAGTTGTGGGTTGTTTTGGTGATTTGCTTTAAAGACTGTTACACTGGTTATCAGATAACTTTGATCTTCTGTTTCCCGCTATATTATGTGCCTTTCCTCCTGTATCATGTTATGAGTTTTTTTCCTGAAAATTCTTTCTCCTTGCATTTGTTGAGTTAGTGAGCAGCTTTGTTTGCTGCTTTATTTCATGCTTCCTCTCCATGCTGGCCTAGAAGTAGGTCCTTGCCCCCATGCCCCTTTCTTCTTTCATGATTCTTCTTGCTGGAAATGTACTAGGGTTAAAAGTGGTGGTTCTTCTGGTTTGTGATCTTAGTCTGGCTTTTGGTGTTTAAATTCTGCTCTTTCACTGGCTTGAATCAGTTAAAACAAGTCCAGAAGTGAATGAGGGCATTCTCTGCCTGGTGGCCCAGCTGAGCTATGGTAGATGGTAGCCAGATGATGAGTGTGAAAACAAAGCTAATGTGTATTGAATAGACTGTAAAGACGCTGCAAAATATTAAGGGGCAGTCCTTTACATTTGAAAGTCACGTAGACTTGAAAAATCAGCTGATGGAATTTAAAGCTCATGTCTTTGTGTGTAAATAAACACACACACATCCTTTTAGAGTGTTTTTTCCCTGAAATAGATGGTAAGGATATTTATCTATGTCGTTTAGGAATTAAATGGAATTATTTATGTTGATGAGTCCCATAGAAGGTTTTAATTGTGTGGTTGCATATTGAAGCCTGTGGAAAGTAATACATACTAGTGTAATTACCTGGTATATTACATTCATTTGTGCTTGGAATTCTGTGGAGCTGACCTGTGAAAAATATTTAAGTATTCCAAGCTTTTCAAAATGCAAATGTGGAGTTTAGTTTTATAATTTTGCTAGGATTTGATACAGAAATTAAATGTTCCATTTTAAAAAAATGGCTGTCTGAATTCATAGAAATACTTTAAATTGTTTACCAGAGTCTTTGGATAGTCACTTGTTATTAACATAATTAGGTAGATTGTATCCATGTAATTATTTATAGTCTTAATTGTGATTGTTGTGGCATTGGAGTGTATATAAGTCTCTGTGTGTGTGGTGTACTGCTGATCACCTGTTCAGGTGTAAGTGTTTGTAAAGAGCACAATCCGCTCCATCTTGATGCCAGTGTGATTTTACTGGTTTGTTTTTTTCCATTTTCTGAAAGGATTTTGTAAGATACATTGTCTCGTGTATGACTCTGACTTCTTCAAAGCTGCCTGTCAGTGGGGCCTGCAGCTGCTGAGTTCTGTCTTTGTTCTTTCTGTAGCAAATACTGTAAAGAACCTCAGGTATCGAACAGCCATACTGACGTTTTTGTAGTAGTTACTATTGCAGCTTAACAACCCTGTAGGGTTTTCCTGTTCCTTTTTTTAGTTGTTTTTAGAGCTGAAAGTTTGTGGATGTGGATGTTTTACGTTTGTTTCTCTTTGCCTTTTAGGTTTTTGAAGTGGCTATTGGTCTTTTGTCAGAGAACACTTATTAATACATCTGTATTTTTAAGTCATATTATCCTTTCACTGCTACTGTGAGTTGTGGTCAGATCATGTTGCTTACTTTTAATATGTACATCCTGGGATTCTATAGTGACCAGCAGAGGTTGCCATGTTTATTATGTACCATCACATGAGGGTTTTTTGTTTCCCTACTAAGAAAGTCTTGAGCTTTTTCTGTCTTGCATGATGCAGACATGCTCCTGACATGGAACAACTGCTATGGAAAATACTTTTCTCAGGTCTGTTATAGGTGGCCAGCAGGGCCATGAAGCTGAGATGGTGGTATCTCAGATCTTTTGTTAATGAGAGGATATGTTACAAAAGCTGTGCTTTTTATAATATACCATTATCTGGCTACAGGGAGCCTTGATTTTCATCCTGAAGATCAGAGAGAGGTTTCCCCAGAGCTGAGCATTTTATAAACATTTTGAAGTGCCTTTGATTCTGAAGAAATCTGTTTCTGACTTTCAGAGTGCTCAGTATTAAAAATCTGTGGAAGTTGTTGCACTGAGATTTTGTGTGTAAACTGAGAAGGGGTATCTTAAAATCCCTTACAAGTTACCTGAACACTTGTGGTGTGCTGAAGGCTAGACTTTGGCAGCAGGAGCAAGTGGCCAAGTAGCATCACATGTGTAGGGGGTGGTTCCTTCTGGTCTTACTGAAGAATTATGAAAAAGTGTCCTTTGCCCTCTTGTGAGAAGAGCAGATTAAAAGGTCTTAACACGTGTTGCTTGGAACACACTAAAAAGGAAGCAAGAACATTAAAATATTATTTTTGTGGAGAATTAACATGTTCAGCAGCAGAATTACTTCACTAAAGGAGCCTGTATTGCTGGCAATATCAGATTTCTCAGTCACAGTCTTCAGAGATGGAGTGTACAGTAGGTATGAGTATTGAGCTGAGGTGTTTGTATCCCCTGTTGATTGATTTGGTTCTGCCAGGCGAATAGCAGTCTTTGCCCTGCATTGCTTAAGTAACTCTGCTCTCTGTTGGAGACTTTCTATTAAATACGTTGTATTCACATTTTTTAATACTTGGGTCTCATGAACAAAAGTTAGAGACACTTAAAGCTGCACACGTGAACCATTCCATTTCAGCCTTGTGTTTAGGAAGAAGCAGAGCAGAGATACTTATCACTAGTGAAATATTGGAGCACTGATTCCCAGGCTCCACTAAGAGCAGACAACAGTCTTGCATTCTGTTCCTTTCCGCCTTCATCACCCAGAAGCTGGATCACTTTTGAAAACAGTGTTTAAAAGCTGGCAGGGCTAAAGAGGCTGGCAGTTGACTGGAGCCTCAACTGAGTTGAGAAATCACTCTTTGAGAAGAAGCCTCGCTAAAAACTGTTACGATTTGTTTGGGATTGTATATATGAAATACACATACTATATATGAAAAGCTGTGGTTATCCGGAATGTAGTCAAATGCCTTGCATTTTCTTGTAAACGAGCATTTAGGTGATGTTATGCAAATTGTGCATTGCTGTTCGGTAGCTTCTGTTGTGGGAGTTCCATAGAAATAACATTTTCACTAGTAAACTTGCATGCTTTTTTTGGACCTCTTAATCTGCTTTTTAAAAGCAGTTTTGCATGCTTGGAGATCTAACAGGGTAGTGCTTCCATTTCCCAAATATGTAATGTTGGCTGATGGATCTGTACTTGTTCAGCCTGGAGAAGACAAGGCTTTGGGGTAGCCTAGTTGGGACCTTGCAGTGTCTGAAAGGAGCCTACAGGAAAGATGGAGAGGGACTTTTTACAAGAGCATGTAGTGACACGGCAAGGGGGAATTGATTAAAACTGAAAGAGTAGGTTTAGATTAGAAGAAATTCTTAGGAAAAAATCCTTTACTGTGAGGATGGTGAGGCACTGGAACAGGTTGCCCAGAGAAGTTGTGGAAGCCCCATCCCTGGAAAGGTTCAAGGCCAGGTTGGGTGGGGCTTTGAACCTGCTCTAGGGGAAGGTGTCCTTCCCCATGGCAGAGGGTTGGAACTAGATGATCTTTAAGGTCTCTTCCAACCCAAACCACTCTGTGATTCTATACTGTTTTTTCATGTTGTCATTAAGGTGTTATACCTGATGCCAGATTTTAGACAACCTTTTTCTGAGAAAGAAATAGGACGAAGGTTCTCAATCCTTGTGGCAATTCCTTGTATCAATGTCAAAGGACTTATCCATGGCTTTCATGCCATCACTGGCTGTGTTTAGATGTTTTTATTTAACCCTTGTATCTGTAATATTCTCAACACTGCTCTGTGTTATTGTTTTCCCTTTTTTGAAATGCTTCTTTCACATTACAGGATAAACTTGGTGATGAAAAACACTGGGATTTGTAATGGCCGCTTCCAATTACCATTGGAATTTAATAGTTTTGGCCCATCTCTGGCTGAGCTGTTGAGATACTAGTTGAAAAGCAATGGCTTCGAGAGTAACAGATGATTATAGCTCATCCTAAAATTAGTTAAAGGACGAAATATTAAAAGGAAAAGCTTCTTTAGTCTGGGAAATGTGACTGTGGATGGGGGAAGAATCAGTACTTTTTAAAACACCTGAGCACTTCCAGAGAATTCACAACTTTGTAGTCTTACTAGATTTTCCTCATTCACTTTCAGTTCAGTTGGAGTAAAACTTGGCTCCAAAGTGGAGAATCTCTCAGCTTGTGGAATTGTTACACTTTGCGTCGCATGCAAAGATGTTCATGTTTGTAACTGCAGTAAACTGTGTGTACCCTAACTGGCATGTGACATTTTGGTGGAAACCCATTTTAAGAATAATGGGCAGACAAAAGTGCATAGGAAGTTTTCTAGCTTTCTTTCAATGGCTAGTAAAAAATCCTTATTAATTATTTTCTGTCTGTCTTCTGCTACCAAGTAGGGAGTGCATATATAAACCTTATATCTAGTTTATAATCTCTGCAGTTCTGATGTTAGGAGTTTCGCACTTAAGTTCTGTTGGGCTGATATAAAAAGCTGTTGTAGTAATAATCAAGGGCATAATGATTCATAATGTTCTCATAGTGTGTAATAATGCCATGTTTAAGTAAAACCAATCTTGAACTTCTTTTCAGAAAGTGAAACATCTTTGGGCCTGGTGCATCAAATACTAAATCACACTGATGGCTCTAAGTCTCTCCAATCTTCTGAATTCACTGGTGAGAACTTGCTATACAGTAGAAAATCTTTAACCAGGCAGTGTTAGCCAGATAACATCTCTCATAAGATAGAGATTTAAAAATGTGATGTTCTGGATTACTTAGCATTGTGATTGATGTTTGCTTTGCATGCACTTTGGCGTTAGTAACAACTAACTGTTGTCTTATACAGCAGGGATGTGAAGCTCTCATGTATTTCCCTTAAAAAGACATTGTAACATGATATATCATCTTTCCACTCACTTTAGCAGTTCTGTAGTTTATTGAATTTCTGAAAGTTTGGAAACTTTAGTAAAGTGAACTTTCTTCTATTACCTGGTCAAAACAGCCTTTTTAATGGTAGTCACCTACACTGAAAGGATCATGGAATCTTATACTCTATAAATGGATTAGAGAAGTTACTTGAACCTAATGTAGTCTTAATGTTTCAGTTTTCCCACTGAAATATTATTTCTGCTCTTGAGAACAGATACTTAACTTGACATGAAACAGCTTTTAAACTACTATAATTTAAGTATCTAGTTCTTAAGATGTTTAACAGCACTGAAACACTTGTCAAAAGGTTTAATTATGTTGTTTGAGTCTCTCAATATTAAAATTTTTTAAAACTTTATTAAAGAAAAAAAAAAGTGTACCTAGCTAGGTCATTGTGTTTACTCCACAAAGCTTGCTCAGTTTGCTTGGCAAATCTAGTGAGCATTCTTTCCAGAAATGAAAAGGAATGCCAGTAGAGGGACCAGGAGCTTACGCATGGATTTCCTGCTTTCTGGAGTATGCTCCCTGGGGTTTTTTTAGGAAACTGGTTATTGTTGTCAACTTTAAAAGTCTATATTTTCCTTCTTGAGGGAAGCAGAGTAGCAAGTGAGTGACCTCACGGTAAAACTTGCAGCAGTAGTCGGGAGCGGAAGCTGTGCCTGTTTATCATACGAAGACCCATCTGTTCATACAGATTGTGCAGCCAGCCCTCCCACAGACACTCACTTGTCACTGGTTTTGGCAACTTCTGGGAAGGACTTGAGTGTTCAGAGAAGATAAATGTAAGCTACAGCATTGTAAGCCTAGTACATGTTAAATGCTGTGGTACAATCAGTGAGCACTGTTAGAATATTTATACTGCAGTGTAAAACTGCTGCAAACTGTGGATCTTTGAAAGGTCCATTGACAGTATCACTGTTACTCTGTGCTCCAAAAAGCAATACCTGCTGGGTATCACCATCCCATAGAATTTGGCTAATATGTAAACAGAATCATGCAATTGAAAAATTATATTCAGTGGCTTAGTTTGCGCAAAAAATAGATGCGTCATCCTAAAGAGTGCAAATACTCATATAAGTTATTGTAGGAAAACACATTCATAGTGCAGTGGGCAGTAGTTCAGTTTTTAATAAAACAAGATTTCTAGCTGTCACTAAGGAGATACTGAGTCGTTTATCCTGTCAGTCAGTCAATATCAGTAATGTGCAGGATTTCATTCCTTTTACTCATTGCTGAAAACTCCTGAAGTTTTTTCTCTTACCTTCTGTTCCTTTTCCAGTCTGTAAGCCTGAAAACACTTCCTTGCTGCCAAAGTATAACACCAATATAGTTACAGAATATTTGCGTGTGTGTGTTGTCCCAAGCTGTTAAATGAACAGGATAACAGCATAACATCATGTATGGACTTCAAATCTGAGCATTGTCTCAGCTGAAATGCTACCACTTGACACAGTGTGCTGCAAACAAACAAGAAGCATTTGTATGGCCAAGTCTCTTGGTAGAGAGCTGCCCATCTTCTTATCAACATCTTGAGATATGAATGACTTCAACCCGAGTTGTACTTAAAGGTTCCTGATTTTTAAGGTTAGAAAAGGAGTTGGGCTAGGTTAACTTAATAGTGAAGTGACTTGCATAAATTACTGAAGGTGTGTCTGGAAAAGCGTATAGATGTTTTGTGGCAAGATACAGCTGTTAGCTGTGAAGGACAGTTGAGATAATCTGAAATGGTAATATTCTTATTTATTGTGTATTAGTAGTGGTGGTTGAGATCTCCCCCTTTACCAGTGATTCTGTGCAGTGGATGAAACTGGGTGTTTCATCACTGTTTAATTTGGTAGATCCTGCACTGTTAAATACTCATTACTGTGTGATGGAACCATGACCCCTGAGGTTTGAGCATGCTGTTTGAGAAGAGTCTGTAATCGCTGCATCCTTATTGGGGGCTGCTGAAGCAAGAGCTTGTCTTAAAATCTCGTGTGTCATCTTTCAACATTGAATGTTATGTTTTGTCCCTTTTCTAAACTTCAAGTTGTTGTTTGGCTTTATGTTGCTTTACTAATGTTATATAAAGCCTTGAAGGTCTCCGGTAATGTCAGGAATCTGCAACTTTGTGTAGTGTTGTGTAGCAATACTCTGCTGAGCTGGCAGAAATGTGGTTACTGATTTAAGTGTTCAGAAAAGGTCTGGGCTTGCTGCTTGCCTCTCATTTTTTTCCAGGCAGATAAAGAGCAGTGTATGACAAAAAGAGAATAACATTCATTTTTTCTGCTTCTTCTACATCTACCATTTTTCTTTTGACACACATGAAAGATTTTCAGCTGTGTCCTTTCTCTTTTTTATAACAAAAATGAGAAGAGAATAAAATTTCTGGAAGAAGGTTTTTAGGGATACTTACTGGGGTTTTTTTAGATGAACTGACGTTAGCAAGATGCTGAGTTTGGCACCCATCCAGTTGCATGAATGCTACATTGCAGGCAAGCAAGAAAGTATTCTTTGCAAGCCACATAACACATTAATAGCAGCTGTGTTTTTGTGCAGCAACACATTCTGTTTGAATTGATTCTTTAAAAAAAGACAGCTGAAATTAGACTTTTTGAGAAGGTCAGGATTGTACCTGCAGATGTAGAGGCACAGTCAGTACACCTGTGACTTCACTGTGCTGAGCATATATGTGATTTCCCCAGTTCCAGTCACATTTGAGTGTCACAGGAAATGAATATGTAAGGTCAAATAGGTGAAAATACTTTCATGTAGATGACATACAAATGGGTTTTTACATGCATAGGAATGGCAGTTTTCAGAAACAAGTTATATCTCACAATCAATATGCTTATTTTTTCAACTGAAATGTAATGTAGACTGTAGTCTGAGAGCAGGAGGAGAAGAAACCCAGTGGTAGTGTTAACAAAGTACATGGTAGCTTTTAACAGAAGAGGAATACAGTAATGCCATCCTAGTTTGCAGGTCTTGAGAAGAACATTTTATTTGGATAGTTCACAGTAGTAGTAATGTTCTCATCAAAACCTTCAATGTAGTGTTTCTTTAGCATGGAGAGGGAAGACCTGGCTTATGTAATAGCAATGTATAACCTGTTCTGGTACATTAGCATCTCTGTCTATGGAATGGAAAAGGAATATCAATCAGCTTATTTTAGGAGGCTGTAGCTTGCAGCAGCCCTTTCTTAGCAGTGTTGCCTTTCTAACCTGGATGCAACTGATTCAGAATTTCACAGTAAACCCCTGATAGTTGTAAATAGTATTTTGAAGTGTCTGTTAGACTTTTAATAAGGGAAGCAGCAAAAACGTTCCTGAGAGTTTAACCTAAATAGAAAAAAACTGAAATTAGTTGTTCTTGAGTGTATTTTCCAGGTACTATTTTTATATGAAGGAGGAGCAGTTGGAATATAGATGAGGGTGATGGTGGTAGTGGGATTCTTCTGTCACTTGTTTCCTTTGACAGCTGTACAACTTTCCAGAGTGGTGAGAAGCATACTGCTCTAAGGGTCGCAGGCTGTTAAAAGAAAATAACTGATGTACAATTTCAAAAATACAGCTTTTCTAAATGTCACTTCTGGAAAGAAGAGAGAGCGCTTCCAGCCATTATTTAGCATAGTCTTTCCTAAACAAACACAGCTCATCTCCATAAGCTTCATTTGCTGCTGTTGCAAAAAAAAGGCAGTATTTTGGAGGTGGTTAAACCAACGCAGGTGACTGCATTCACCTCAGCTCTGCTTTATAGCTAGAATCCCAACTATACTGAAGACTTTAAAACTCAAATGAACTAATAATTTCACTTAAATAGGCATAAGTAAGGTGATTATGATGGTGGAAGTTTTAATCCTTGTCAAAGATGGTGATACAGTATATCCTTTTTTCCCCTTTTCTTCTTTGTCATTCTGTGTGTTGTCTTTATTTACATTACTTAAGCAATCTATTCCTGAGCAATGTATTTACAGTGCTATACTACAGAATAAAATACCTTGCTCATAGAATTTACTGAGTTGGAAGGGACCCATCACTATCATCGAGTCCAACTCCTGTCCCTGCACAGGACACCCTGATAAATCATACCATAAGTAAATAAAGTCTCAGTGTCATTGGCACTATGCCAGGTAAATGTATGTTGATTCTCAATTTTAGGGTTTGAAAAAACAATATATTATGTATCTCTCGGTACCAGACCAGTGTATCCATTTTCCTCCCTCTGTTACAACTGCTCAGCTTTCTACCTGTTAATCTTCGTGTGCTAAAGCTTTCTTGCTCTAACTTGTGTTGGATGGCAGCTTAAAAAAAAAATCTAAAGGACTTGTTAACTTTAACTTTATTTTTATATAAATTAAACAGCCATCTCCTTGAGTATTTGGTCAATGAATTCCTGTTGTTTGGTTTGCCTTTTTTTTTAGTAAGGACATTTATGACTGAGGTTACTACTTTTAAGATACTCCCCTAGGAATAATTTTAAAATATTGCAGAGATACTTAACTGTAGAAGTTTTTGGAAGTAATTTGTTGCTTATGGCAGTATAAGTAAGTGCTACATCCTTACTTGCTCAAAGATGGTACTTATGAAAAAAGGTAGTATGAATGTAACAACGGAGTAAAATTTTATAGCTTCAGGTGTTCAAATAGGCAAGTGCTGGTAATAATTTCAGTGCAATTTCTAATACATACTAGAAGTAGTTTGAACAATATTTGAGCACCAAAAAAAGACAAATACACCAGGAAAATGCATGCTCAGCTGTGTGTGCTCTGATGTTTCTGAATATTGCTGCCATTTGTACTGACCTATTATTCAAGTTTATACATGAGGTATAATTGATCATCAGAATCCTGTTGTATCCAGAAGCAGGACATTATTGTGGTTTCGATGCATATGTGTTTTCTTCAGGCAAGTAAGCCTGAAGGAGTAGATTACCAAAAGAATCTTAAAGATTTTGTTTTGTGAACAGGATTTTAGTGTGGTAGTGATTTGTTGCCAAGAAGTAGTGAACTTCCCCAAAAGCATGACTTGCAGTACATTCTTGAAGTATGAGTACTATTTACAGCACATATTTGGGAACATTTGTACAATCTGAATATAAAATTGAAGGAAAATCTGAAAGGTCTGTCTTTTGCAAGGGCATTCAAACTCTTAACTTTGATTCAGTTTGTAAATTGAAAACTGAGACTTCATTTTCTTTTGGAAAAGTAAACTAAAGCAAAAAATGCTTGTACTGAAGTTAGTCAATGAAATAGTGATTCTGCTGCACCATTGGGCATCCCCATGTGAATCTGTACGAATAATGCTTTGTCCATTTTATACCTGTGGATAAAATTTATACTAAATGGATAAAATTCTGCCTGACTTGTGATGCACTGACTACTGAGTCACCTTTCAAAGATTTTAGAGAGAAGGATATAGTTCTGTGAAATTCGGTATTGATAGAGTTGCTTGTACATGTGTAGTTATGAACAAGAAAGGTACTGTACAGCAATAGCTTGCACAGTTGTAAGCATGTCCAACTTAATGTTTCCTATTGAAACATTAATCTTTATTGTAGGCCCTTGCTGCCTTCAGAATGCTGTCAGCAAGGGGTGCATTGCAGTTCCCAAGTTTGGCATATAGCCCTAGTTCACTATTAATGCTGATACTGTAGTTTCACAAGGTGAAAACAGTGATGCCATTTCTACCTAATCATTCTTTTTAGTCTGTTTTTAAAGAGTTTTTGGTGGGGTTGATTGGCTTTTGATTCCTTTCTCCCCCTCCCTTTTTAATATCTTGAACTAAATTCAGTTAAAGCCTATATACTAAATGAACAAAAAGAGGTGTTTGGACAAAAATTTCTAGGAGGATGTCAGCCTTTTTGACATAAAGATGCGTTAAGGCTCTTAGGAACTTGTTGTGGTAGTTTTTGGTGGGGGGCTTAGGTTTATAAAGTAGATGTGTTTATATACACAACTCCTACATATTTTGATATAGTATTTTCTTGTTTTATATTTTGTTCAGCATTTACAGCCGAACAATACCAGCAACATCAACAGCAACTGGCACTAATGCAGAAACAGCAGCTTGCACAAATTCATCAACAGCAAGCAAATAGTAATTCCTCTGCCAACACATCACAGGTGAGGGATTTGTCTGTGCTATGATTTATCCCTCATTGTTTCCCACCAGGGTTCATCTCTAATTGTCAACTGTTGCCATAGAACCTTGAAACTAACCAACAGGAAAGTGGCTTTCGCCTGAATCTACATCATAGCCATTCTGTAAAGTGTTTAGAAGGGACACTGCAGGTGAGTGTGGCAGGCGTTGCCTCTGCTCCCTCTTAAACAAACAAAAAAAAAAGATGGGTCAGTCAATTAATGAAATTTTCAAAGCCTTAGAAATATGAATTGCAGAAATCTCCAGCCATGTCATTATCCTCTTGTCATTAGAGGATTTTCAGAGCAGAATTTTAGTTAGTTAAAGCTAACTCATACATATGTACTCCATACAGCTGTGGAAGTGTCTGATATTCATAAATGTGTAGGGAGATTACAGTGGTGACAGACAAATGAAAAGCAGTCAGAAGTTGTTTGCAATCTGAAACACCAAGTCACTGAATTGGGTTTGGAGTTGCATGAAAACAGGTTGATCTGTGAAACGTTGTTACATAGAACTTCAGAAATCAGCTTCTTAGTGTTTTGAATAGTTTTGGGGAATATCATCTTGGTTTTTTTTACACAGCTAAAAGTGCATGGTAATACAAAAAAATCACAGTTGAGATTTTAACTAGCTTTACCAAATGCTGACAGTTTTATCTGAGAGAATGACTGGTCCACAGTTCTGATTTATTGATGTATTGTGTGTTTGTTTTACTAGGTTCTGTGTAGCTTTTAAACGGGGAGAGTACTGACAGTTTGGAAGCATCAATCACATATATTTGCCACCATTGTTCTTTTTAGGGTTTTGTTTCCAAGACACTGGATTCTGTTAGTGCTCAATTTGCTGCTTCAGCTTTGGTTACATCAGAACAGCTGATGGGATTCAAAATGAAGGATGATGTGGTGCTTGGAATTGGGGTGAATGGCATTCTTCAGGCCTCAGGTATGCAACTGTTTGACAGAATTTGATTGCATCTTGAGTTTTGCAGTGAAGATGTGTCTGTTTGGAGTTGAGTGTTTTCTGAAAAATTACCTTATCAATATTTTTTTTTTCTGTTGCAGGAGTGTACAAGGGCTTACACCTCAGTAGTACTACACCTACAGCACTTGTCCATACAAGTTCATCCTCAACAGCAGGTTCAGCCTTGTTACAGCCTTCAAATATAACGCAGACTTCAAGTTCCCACAGTGCACTGAGTCACCAAGTAACTGCTGCCAATTCTGCAACAACTCAGGTTCTGATTGGGAACAACATTCGATTAACTGTACCCTCATCAGTCGCCACTGTAAACTCTATTACCACGCTCAATGCACGGCATATACCTAGGACTTTAAGTGCTGTTCCATCATCTGCCTTAAAGCTGGCTGCAGCAACAAATTGTCAGGTGCCCAAGGTTCCAGCTTCATCCTCTGTGGATGCAGTACCAAGGTAGGGGTTTTAGATCTGCTTATGTTTTCCCAGTGTTAGATACCTGGCTTTAAATTAATGTGTGTAGTGGTGGTCAAAAAGGGATGCTTGGGGAGGAATCCAAGAATAGACTGACTTTTATACTGTTAAGTTTTCCAGGCTGTTCTGCTAGTCACCAGCTAAAAAATAAGGTTTAGCTCAAAAGAAAAATTTATGATGTTACAGTACTGTGGCAAATAAAAAATCTCCACTGTTGA
>VWZV01006352.1:6383-43883 GCA_013397155.1 Irena cyanogastra | reverse complement strand
GAGTATGAAGCACTAAGGGACAGTGTCTGAATGTTTCTGCTGCTGTCCTGCCTCCTTGCAAAGAACTTCAGTCCTTCTGGTCTTTTTTTCACATTGTGCTCAGTCAGTGGCCTGTTGTACGAGAGGGGTGGTGGTCCACTGCCTCTGTCCTGGATATGGAATGTTCCAAGGAAGTGCCTTGTCTTCTACAGGAGATGAACATGTGGGAGAAGCGAGCGATGAATTAATTGTGTCGTCTTGGTTTCAAGCAAAAAGCCTGTTAAAGTCATGCTAATGCTTGATCCAGAAAGAGTGTGGATAGAGGTTGTTAGCCCTAGACCATCACTAATACTTGCCTCTCTTAGTGATTAAACACTCAGATTAAGACCTAAACCAGAAGTTGTCTGTGCTTCCAGTTCCTTGTATTTCCTTACAGCCCTTTAGTTGTTGTGTTGGAAAATAAGATGCTTCCTTTCCTTGTCTCTTCCATTTAAAACAGGAGTTATTGCTCTTGTTCATAGTGTGACCATGCAGCTGAAGGAAGCAAAATTACACTGGAGAGGACTTTTCCTTGAAGGAACTGTGAGGTGAAGGGCAGTGCCAACTGAGTTCCAGATTACTAGTCTTACCTAGTGATTAGTTGCTGTTATCTCTGGAAAATTGAGATTAATGATGTGGCTGCCATCTGAGTGGCTCTTTATTGCACTGTTGAGAAGAGAAGAAAATGAAATCATAGAAGTCAAGTTTCTAAACCTAGAAGAAGTGGATTGCCACATAGCAAAAACACTGCAGACATAAAAAAAAGGGCTAATTAATAACGGTGGCGGAAATGTCTAATGTCCCTGAAAATGTAATGACTGGATAAACTGGACTGGCCTAAATTTTAGTTTCCTGAAGGCTTAACATGTGAGATGCCACCAGGTGGAGGTAAACAAATGGCAGAGTGAACAGCTGGAGAAGTGAATTTCAGACATAACAGGTTCTCCATAGGGTATGGTTTAATACAGGTATGTTAGTCCATACAGAAACCCACAAAATACTAGCAATAGGGGATGAAGGATTGCTGATGCAGGAACAGGGTGAGGGGAGTAGGTGGATAAGCTCAGCCAAAACTGCAACTACTCCTGTCCCTTACTTGAGAGACAAGTGAGTCCAAACTGATGAAAATGGTGCAGATTAAAATTATGTACTTTGGGATACTGCTGGTTGCGTTTCACTGAGGATTTTGTGTTAACATTTTCTACTTGTTTGCCTGCATGGCTCGCTATGGGGGTAGTCAGAACTTCACCAGTGTTTTCCATGAGTGGTCCTGGGGAGTGAGTGTGCCAGTCTAATTTAACTGGGACTACTACAGCTTGTTTTTGTAGAGAAGGTAGTCAAAACAGGAGCACTATTTTTTTTTTTTCAAAGGTAATAAGTAAGTAAAAAATCCACAGGGGGGAAGAAAGAGAGAGTTAGAATCTGTTTATTAGGGAACTAATTTAGAGTTACTAATTTCTTCACCAGTAATGGGAGAGAGCCTGGACTGATGACGGAGCAGCGACTGCACTGCTTGATCCCTGTGAGAAGGACGAGGCACAGGACAGAAGCCAGCCTGCCATTGTTCTGGGAGATTCTCTGCACTGTCACAGATAGAGCGAGTTATTTTAGAGTAAGTACTAAGCTTCAGTAATCTACAGGAATGAGACTCTAGGATAAGAATGTCCTAAGCAATTAGTGAGTGAGGCCTGTTAGTGCTGATCCAGGTCACACAAGTTCAGTTCTGCAAAAAAATTTAATACCCAATAGCCCTGCTGCTGGAAGTGTAGCAGCAGTGCAGGAGAGCAGCTCTGCCTTAGCCTGTTAGACCTGTCCCACGGGTCAGTGGGAAGGGGAAGGGAAGGTTTGCTCCTGCCAGTATCCTGCCTGTCCCCTGCTGAGCTGGGATTCTGGGCTCTTGCCTGTGGCCTTCCCCAGCACAAAGCAGCTGAGCAGGCCCAGCCTGAGCCTCGCCGTTAGGTGGTGGTCTAGAACAACAAGAAAATGCTAAATGCTAATGGAGATATTTAGAGCAGCATTAGGAACTTGGCTACAGCTCTTCAGTGTAATGGAGGCTGTTTTTTCAGTAGGGATTAAGTAAAGCAAATATTTTAGCATTAACTCCTTTTTTCTTCCCCATCTTGAATTATTAGTGAGATGTGCCACATGCTCATATGCATTGTCTCCTGACACATGCAACACCAAAACCACCCACATTCTGAGTTCTGCTAAAACTTTATAGTCTTTTCTTCTTGTCCTGTTTTAACACATCTGCTAGAAGAATTAGACCCTGAAGACACTGAAAGAGGGTGCAATGCTTTCCCAGTGTGGAGATCTGCCAGATCTGGAATTGTTATGGTGGTCAGGGACACTAGGAGCAATTTCCATTCCCCTTTATAAATTTTGTGTTAATCCAAATCCAGGTATTGCTTAGAACTGGTGTTTAGGAAGTGGTAGTAATGGGCAAGTTGTGAAGAAGCTAAAAATCATAGAAGTGGTGCTTTGGTGAAACTACTAAAGCCCTATGTTGCTGATTTATAACTAGTTTGCAGGTTTTTTTCCTGCTTCTTAGTATAAACATTTTCAAATACCTGGATAGAGAAGTCATCCCTTCTAATCACATACCACCAATTTGTGATTTTCTGCCAGTCATAACAGGCAAGCAGTCTCCAATCTTGCTGGTGCCTGATTATAGCTATTTTTTAAAAAGGCATGTCCTCAAATCTAGGCTAAGTGCAGATGAGAATGGTGTTTTCTTTAGGTTTTTGGAGCTGTGATTGCAGAGGTTTTTGTGAGCTGTAGCTGCTCACCTTGTGGAGCCTGTGCTGTCAGTAGCTGAAGTGCACTGTCAGTGTTGCAGAACTTGTGGCTGTTACTGATTTTCCACTAAAGGTCTGAAATGATTTAACACAGGTAGACACATATTATTTTTCTCTAGATTCCACTGTGATTCCTATTTCCCCAGTGTCTATTCAAGCAATTCAGTCCTGTGTATTCAGTCCTACTCAGTGCTAACAGGCCCCCACTGATGACAGTGTTGGACAGTAAACACAAATAATTATTTGAGTACCATTCAGCCAGAGATGATGCTCAGTGTGTCAGGTGTTCATTTTAAATCCGTCTCACTTTGTTAGACCCTGCTGTAAAAGCAGCTCAGGATTTTTTATGGCAGAGTTGTCAGTGTTGTGACCAGCATTTTTTTGGGTTCAGTAGAAGACAGGTTTGATGAGACATGTGATGTGTTCACAACAATGCTCTTTCATCAGTGTTATCTCAGGTCTTCAGGGATTATCAGCCACTGGTATTGATACAGATAAAATCCTTTTCACTGCCGTCTGTAAACTTCCTGTCCTTTCCTCTGTGTGTTTTTCATGCATTGCCAGTGTAAATCAGTCTGCAGCTGTCAGAAATATTTGTCTAGTTGATGTTTTCGTGATAGTTTGAAGCAGGAACTGAAGGCAGACAAACTAGTTAGTAGGGGTGAGCATCATCCATGTGCTGATGCTCTGGCACAAAGCTGCTGTTCATGTCTCTTGCTTCTGGGAGATGGTACTTTAGGGATGTCCCAATAATTCTTACAATACTTGGGGTTTAAGATGCTCTAATTTTCAATATAATGGTTTGGTTTTGGTTTTTTTTATGCTTGCAAAAAAGAGCAAACCCATAATAATGCAATATTGTATCAAAATGCAGTAAACTATCAAAAGCCCATAAATCCTTTTGGAAGTGCTGGACCCAAAACTAAAAAGGCACATTTTACTTACTGCAGCTCCCAGTAAGGAAAGCAGTAGATTAAAAGCCTGTGGCTAAAACAGACAAAACAGATTTTACAGATTCTTTATAGGTGAGGTGCCAGTGTAGAGAAAATCACTAATGCATCAAGATTTTGGCATCCCTTCTGGCAGTAACCTGTAAGTAACTCAATGCTCAGCCGCTGTTCCTGTGAGCACTTTCTGCTTGTGGGTACCTGCTCAGCAAACCCTCACCATCCTTGAGGCACCTCCTCGAGACAGTGGCCACCTTCAGCCTCAGACACAGGGAGGTGCAACAGTAACAATAGGTATGAATAATACAAAGGAAACTTCCACTGAATCCAGTCTTGGATAACGTTCCCATTTTCCTATTGCTTCCCAGAGAGGCACAGACTAATCGTGCTGTGCCCAGTTTGCCTGCCAGGCCAGCAGACAGAGACTGCCTTCAGGCTCCTGAAAGCCCATAGCACACTGTGTACTGAGTGTTGTGGTTTAACCCCCTCAGGCACCTCAGCCCACACAGCCACTCACTCACTCACATCCCACGGTGGGATGAGGGGGAGAACTGGAAAAGTAAAAGTGAGAAAACTCTTGGATCAAGGTAAAGACAACAGGTGAAATAAAAGCTGCACACACAAGCAAAGGAAAGTAAACCCAAGAAGTCATTCACCACTTCCCCCTGGGCCAGCCAGCCGTGTCTAGGACAGCAAGGCTTCATCACACCTTATGGTGACTTGGGAAGATAAACAGCATCACTGTTTCCCCTTCTTCCCCCAGCTTTATACACTGAGCATGACATCAAATGTCCTGGAATATCCCTTGGGTCAGGAGGGGTCAGCTGTCCTAGCTGTGTCCCCTCCCAGCTCCTGGGGCACCCCCAGCCTCCTCCCTGGCGAGACACTGAGAGAAGCAGAAAAGGCCTTGACACTGTTCAGCCCTGCTCAGCAATAACAGAAACATCCCTTGTTACCAACACTGTTCTCAGCACAATGCTGAAACACAGACCTGAACTGGTCGCTGTGAAGAAAATTATCTCTGCCCCAGCCAAAACCAGCACATTGAGACTCTAAAAGTTTCCTAGTGTGCCTCTGAGTGATCCATTTGTTCCCCTCAGGAATAACGTGAATATTGTGTGTCGGATTACTTGTGGTCAGCTTTAATCAAGCTTTAAGAAAGTAGTTGTTTAGAATTTTAGGCTTGAGAATGGAGCACATGCTGACCAGGGAAAGCAGCAGCATGCATCATTAGAAGTCTTTACAGCTCCTCTGGGGCTGTGTGTGTGTCTTGGCTGAGTTGGCATCATGAACCACTCCCACAGAAATCATCCTTGTACAGACTTGACCTGAAATCTTCCTGAATTTGCACCTTTCCTGCCTCTGCTTCCTAAGCCTGACTGCTGATGTCCCTCAGAGCAGCCATCATGGATAGGCCAGGCCTCCCTTCTCACCTCCCTGCCCTTGCACTGAGACATCAATAGATAAAGCAGGTGACTTTATGTTTCCCCTGTTGCTTTTCTTTGTCTTTTATTATTTTGTAATGCAATCTTGCTCTTGATTTCAGCTTAATTTGTAATTGGAAGTAGCTTGTATGCACTCTATAGCATGGCTGGCTGCACTAAATTAGGCAAGAAGGCAGAAGGACTAATAAGACAGTTAAAACCACTTCTCTATGAGAGTGTCAGGAAAGTGAGTTGTGAGCTCACAGTCCACAACAAACCAGTTTTTAGAGAGATTTCACTCCATACAGTCCAAGCACATCATCACCAGCACAGCAGGTCTGACAGTGCCTGTTGGGCCAACCTGGACTGCAGTGATGGGACACAGGTTGGGATGGAGATCTGCACTCATTTCCTGGGAGTTTATTCATGAGTAAAAGCTGTAATGTTCTTCTCTCCCAGGTAGCCTGTAGGCTCTGGGGCAGTATTTGACACTGGCTCAGCTGCTGCCAGAGCAAACAGCAGTCCAGTGGTCTGCACAGTGCAGTCCTGGTGCCCAGTGGCAGGACCAGAGGCACAAACTGAAACATGGGAGGCTCCCTCTGAACAGCAGGGAACACTTTTTCACTGAGGATGACTAAGCACTGGCATAGGGTCTATTTAATTTCTTATTTTTGTGAAATCAGCAGCTGTGCTGATTCCCAGCATGCCAGCAGCATCACATAGCAGGATTTCATTCTGGATATGTTCCAGTCCAGCTGCTGATTACCTTTCAAAAATCACTAATTCAGTCACGTGCTATTTGTTAAGGCTTGAACATCTAACTGTTCATCAATCCAGGGCACTTTATGGACAAATTAATATTGTCTAATTAGGATTGTCATGCACACTGGTGCTGATCTGTAGCATTCAAAAATATGGTTTCATTTTCTGTAAGCAATTCTTACATAGCTAATGTAGCATAGAATTATTTTGTGCCACCAAAAAAAATGTGTGAGCTACACTAGAAAAGTAGGAGGACATTATATCAAGGTATTGCCTACATTGACATCATGCATGAATTTTGCTTGCCGTATATGACCAATGTCTTTGAAAATTAGTGTATACATGTGAAAAATAAACTATATCTTACAGTGAGTAAAGATTAAGGTTAAAAATTAATTACTGTGAAAGCAGCAGACAAAGCTAGCTTATTTAGCATATATTTATTCAGAAATCATATCTCTTACGATGTTTTTATGGATTCTTTTTGTGTTTTTAAATTAATCTTGGCTACAAACTCTCTCATAACAAACCTTGTTAAAAGTTAAATATGGTTTAACTTTTTTTTTGTAGTTAACAGTGCAGAGTATAAATATACAGTTGCTGATATCAATCCTAATTTTGTCTCGTTTCAGAAAGGTCTTTCCAGCTTAAGGATTCCCTGTTTAAATACCCATTTTGCTAAACTCTGGGGGAGGAAGGTGATCCTGGTCCAAGGTCAGTGGGAGCAAAGTCGTGCTGAGACAAAGGGACACATGGGACTATTTGTCAGAGGAACAAGCCCGCATCCCTGGGGAAGGGATTTTTCTGCGTTTGAATTCACTAAAACCGAAGTCAGAAGGAGCTTTCAGAAGCAAAGGCTGATTTGTGGAAGGATCAGAGAATCCTGGCCTTAGCCTGGGAGCTCTTGTTGGTCATGGAGACAAGCTGTAACTTCTAAGGAGCAACAAACTGTGCTAGATTGCAGTTCCCTCTTAACTCTGCAACTCAACTTTCAAATCACTTCATGTTGGAATATCTCAGCATACAAGAAGCCATGGTTACCTTTGGAGAGTGTGCTCTCAGCTTGGCTTCCAGAGGTTCTGGAGGCATTTTCCTTGCAGCCCATGTCTTCCCCTCTGAGCCATGGAGGTTGCCACATCCAGTTATGCTGTTTATAAACAAATAAAACAGGCAACTGCCACCCTTTCTCTGCTTTTTAATATTGTAATTGGTCTATCGAGGACATACAGCTTACATAAATAAAGAACTGGACTGAAGTAAATGAGAGGTATATATGGCAGGCAGGATATTCTGAGCTTCAGCTGAAGGTATCACAAGATTTCCCTTTGTAGTGCTGGATTAGTTGCTCACCTTTGCTACATCTTCCAGTGAAATGAATGCAGGCATATTGCTCACATGAGGACAATAACTGGTACTAAAACCTGGAAACTGGTGCCAAAACTTAGGAACTGCTCTGGGTTCTAAGCACTAAAGATCTTACAGATTTCACTATGTGGGTACACTGTAATGAAGTCAGTTTTGATTTGCAAGAGTGAATTATCCTTTAAAAGTAGAGTAGCGGTGAGATGGAAAACACTTTAGTTGAAGCCATCCTCTCAGGAACACCAAACCCTTGGCTGGCCTTGGCAGCTGCCTGTGTCTCAGTGCACGATCACTATGTAAGCAATGGAGAAACCTCATCATTTTGAACTTGAAGATGAAAGCAATCCTTATTTACAGTTACACCCAGTGACCATCATGCACAGGAAGTGTGTGATTATAAAAATACAGTTAGGACAAGTCTTACAAGTCTTCCCTACCTGACTGTAGCAAGACAAATACTGCCTTTGTTGGATTGGGTAAACTGCAGAAATGCCCCTGCAGTGAAGCAGAGCAGACCATGGCTTTGTAAGGTTTGTGCACAGCTGTTACTGCTGGGGACAGAGTCAGGGTTTTGGGGGGCTCTGAAGAGCCTCTTTATATTCTCATAAAGCATGGAATCTCAGAGAAGAATTTTCCTCTCAGTCAGGGCACTTTTCAGCTGGAACACGAGCAACACCTGTTTTTATACCAAATAGTTTTGACAGACAATATCTTATAGGATAAAAAAAGTGTGTTCTGTTAGCAACCATAATGTCGAGCCACAGGGCTTGGTTTGCTCAAATAAACATACCTTATCCCCTGTCACATTCCTGGGTATTCCCAAGAGAAGCCACACCAAGCTGACAGATGTGACACAGTCTATGGAGGCCAGTGCTGGAGGCCAGGCTAGCTGCCCTGGCACTTGACCCTGTATTTCCGTGGTGCCTGTCTGAACATCCTCTCCCCATCCTGCTCCCTCTGCCCCGTCCCCTGCTGGTGGCAATGGTGGCTCAGGCATTGCTCCACCTGCATGGCTATGGAAGGACAGGGGCTGGGGACAGGAGCCTACAAGCACAAGCTAAGGGTGAAGAGGATGTGGCCTGAGCCTCTGCCATGCCTTCATCACAGATGGATGTTCAGCTGCAGCCTGAGTTCAAGGGCAGGTGACCCATCCCACGAGCAGCAGCTACTGGTAAGCAGCAGCATTCCTTCTCTCCACTGAGCACAGGGCTCTGTCTGCACTGACAACATCTCGCAGTAACTTTTGAAGCCTTGAGGCTACATTGCAGCAGAGAGCTGGGAATTCAGAGCAAAGTACAAAGTACTTCTTCTGTTTGGAAACATTCCTGCAGCCAGCAAATGATAGCTCTGCATAAGACAAAAGTAGATCCATTTTGGGAGGCAGGACAGTGTTTAATCATCAAAACTAGTGCAGAAGATATAATTTCAGAGTTTGTCAGTCAATCTGACAGGCGTTGAAGGAAAGGGCTGCAGTGAACTCTCCCATTTCTGGCCAGCACTTTTGTGGTGCATTCAGATTTTTCTAGTCTCCTGCAAAGGCAACGTATAGTTCTGCAATTCTTTTAAGTAGCATCAAGGACATTGTGTTCCAGTTCTGCATCCCTGATGTATCAATTAACTTGAGTGACTTGGAACTCTTACCTTGAAGCTGTGCACATAATGTTGACATTAAAAAAGAAAATGCTGCCAACATTTGTTGAAGTGCCAAAAAGAAAGTGCTCTGTTCAGGCTCACACCAACCCCTTGTTGTTCCCATCCTATCTCACAGGATAATCAGAAAGTGCCTGGGCGATTCCCCACCCTTTCCTCATTTTCTCTGCAGGGAAGCATGAGATCAGCAGCTTTCTCCTTTTGTTCATTTTTGTCCTTTGCATGACTATTTGTTCTGATTTTTTAGAATTTATTTTCTTAAATAGAAAAAAAACCCATGGGTTTAATGCAGGGATACTGCAGCCCAGGGAAGCTGTCTCTGGAGACCCCCTGTAGCCAAGCTGACTCCCCAGAATTGTTCAGAACACTTGAATGTTGGGTTTCTGCTCCAAATTTTGCTATAGAAATTTCCTCCTAGCTGTAGAAGCAGCACAGGGAGATTAACCTGTCTGGACTACAGAAAGCCTTGGTGAACACCACTGTGGTGATTAGCAGATTAGTAATTGCTAATTTGGTATTCCAGTATTTAGTGATGGCTCTGGAAATAGGAGGTGTTAGTGACATAGCAATATTTACAAATAGCTTCCAGCTAGCCAGTAAACAAAGACTCAAGTCTATTAGTGCCAGGAAATAAATTCCCCGCTCCTAACATGTAAATATAAGAATCAAAAATAGCAACCAAAAGCAAGAAATCTGCAAGACTTAGGGGATATTTTAGCAAAATAGAAGCACACTTTGCATAATTATGTCATTAATTGCTGCAACTAGTGGGATTGTTACCTCTTCTAAAGAGTTTGGTCACCATGCCAAGCCAATTTATTTTAATCTGTGAAGATTTTGGCAGTGTCAGATGACAAACCATATTTAATTTCTCATGTAAAATCAGGAATTACTTCTGTACGTTGGAAACCCATGAGCACTAGCCATTAAAAAACCAACCCTTGTTGGTGCAGAATTCTTTTTGGTAAAACTTCCTGTGCTTTACTCATACAAACTCTGAGTCTCTGTTATCAATCCCTTCCTTTCCCAGCTGTATAGCAAATGCCTTAAACTAAATGGGATAAGAGCTTCTGGCCACAAGCTGTTTCACACTGTTCAAGGCAAGACAAGCCAACAAGAAAAGTGCCTGAAATGAGGCCTGGGTAGCCACTTTTCTGGCAGCACAATGTGTACTTTTAACTGCTGGCAGAATAACAAAATTCAAGAACTTGAGGTCAAATCAATCCCCAGCCGTAAATACCAGGCATTGACCTTAACGACACTTCTTTGGTACATCTAATAGCAAAATTACATAGAAGGTGATATTTCCATTCTGATTCATTTTCTCAGCCTCAGAGGTACCTATCATTGCTACCCTGTATTGCCTAGTTCCATGGATTCCCATTGTTTTTTATCTAACTTCCAACCATTTTCTGGTGTTATTTTTCTTATTCTGTCAAAACTGCAAAGGAATATAGCCAGCATATGCAGAGTAATCTGAAGAGATTGTCAAAACTGATGAATTTCCAATTGTTCATCTTTTCATCTCTGCCAGATTCTGCTGTAGAGTTGCCTTTCATTCTCCCCATCTAATGCTGTTTCCTTCCCTCTCTGTGAGACAGCCACTTTCCTCATGAGGATTCCAGCAGAAAGGGAAGCAAGGCAAGCTTTCCATGCTCTGGTTGCACCCAGGGTTCCTGTGATGAGCAGGGATGTTGTGTTCTCCACAGCCGTGCCCAGGACTCTGTGGGTTTAGTGGATTTCATTTGCATGCCGCGAGGGATTACTTTAATCTTCAGGTACACGAAGCACTGGTAATTCACCTTTTAATCCATATCTAGCAAAAGCCTTTCAATACACCTCTGTAGTGCAGCTGACTGTCTTTAGCATTTGAGTACCAAATGCTATTATGGAAAAAGGATAGGAGTTCTGAAACTCTGGGAACACTGGATTTCAGAGCCCAGGCATTCTGCATGGAACTGATTTCTGTCTGTATGTTACTGTCCTGAGCTAGGAATGGTTCACAGTGCTGCAGATCAGCCTAGCCTAAGCATAGAGATAGCTGTAAACTAAAACAGTTTATGAAAAAAAAAATGGGAAAATGAGAAGGAACAAACAACAAAAAGCGAGGTGGGAGCAGGAGTCTGAAAGTAAAATGAGCTTCAAGCCAAAGAGGCTGAGCAATGTCACACAGGCATTCATCACACCAGCCCAGCCTCAGCAGCTGGGAAGGGGGCAGAAATAGGGGTTAGCACCCACATCCCCATTTTACTGAAGACAGGGGATGATGTGGATTGCTGGCAGCACTATGGGAATGTCAGCTCCCACAGGTGTGCAGGGTGGTGCTGAGGGTGTTCTGCTCTGGAGCAGCCCACAATTAACATGGCACAAGGGATGGTGCTTCCTGCTGCAGCTCTCCTGACTTCTGCTGCACCTCCTTGGCTAAAGATGCAAAGCCCTTTGCCTCTTATGGTGCAAGCAGGAATGGGTTTCTACACCTGCAACACAGCTGATGTGGGAGGGCTCACTATGACTCTCTAGCAAAGGAACTGCATTGTACAATAAATTGAAGTAGTTAAGAAGAGCAGGAATGAGTTAAACGCTTCAGAGCTACACACATATAAATAATATAAATTAATAATAGAAACATAAAAATGTTTAAAATTGGGCTATACTTTGTTTCTGTATTCACAAGTTAAGAACTTCTTGTAATTCTTAGTAATATCTGCAGTGCGCTTTGGGGGAAAAAAAACTTTTCTGACCTGCCTTACCCCTTCAGCTGTCATAGTCTTCAAGCCCTCTGGAATTGTAAATGTTCTTAGTCCTGAAATTTGCTCCATCACTGCTTTTAATTTGCCTCATCTCTTAATGTGTTGTACAGAGCATGAAAAACAGAATCTTAGGGAAAGTAAATCAATGCATCCACTACTGCAGGTACAGTCCACTAATGAAATTATAGACTAGAAGCTCATGGCCTTGTAGCTACCCTTAATCAGCAACATAAATGTTCACTGAGAACAGGGCATAATTCAGCTTTTTATTCAACTGAGTCTCTATCTTTGAACAAATCACTTCCAAAACTAATTCTTTTGACTGCTAAAGTGAAAGATAACTGAAAAAGCCTTCAGAAAACAAGCTATATTTTAACAGTCAAATTCAGAAGAAAGTATTTAGTATTTCAAGCTTAGTGGGACATATATTGCTCTTATAGAAATCCATAGTTATTACATTAATTTGGTGAAATTGAATCTACCCAGAAACTAAATATTTCTGTACAAGTAATAGAAATTTTTAAAAAAAGTTTAAAGGTAATATTAATACTAAATATATTTTTAAGTTATTAAATTTTAAAAAGGAAAGCGTACAACACCAAGGCTATAATAATTTCTGAGCTATTTTAATAGCAAGTATGCTTTGCTTGGATGAAGGTTATATCTCTTATATCTGTTATGCATCTGACAGTGACATACTGACCTGGCTGCAGGGTTTGTTTTCATTTAAGAGGAAGCTGAGAAGGTCTCTTCAGTGGGTGACCATAGACCCCACCTGAAAATCTCAGGGCTGCTTTTATTCTCCCTTAAACCCCTTACAGCATAAACACCCTGTTAGGAAATGCCACATTCCCTAGCTCCCAATGGATAAGTTCCAGCTGAGCAGGGAGCAGCCCTAGTACCACCAGAGAGAGAAGGAAGGATTAACTCAGGGGCACAGGCAGTTCAGGTTCAGGCTGCAGTGGGTGCAGACAAATCTAAACTTCTTGGAGGCAAAAGAGAATTTCTCCACCACTGAATCAAAACCACTCTGGCCACTGTCCCCAAAGCCAATTTCCTGTACTGCTCCAGTGCAATGTGGCTTTTACTGGAACTTCAAATGTGAGTGCTAGCACTGATGTATCTGAGGAGCAGACCTTTGAAACTGTAGATGTAAATAATTTTGGCAAGGTTTTAAAGTGAATTTCACTGAATGTGTGATCTCAAATCTTAACAGTCTGGCCCTGATTGATGTAATGGAAGTGAACAAATATTCTTAGGTAAAATTAATGCTGTGCAGGACATGAACACAAGGTCCAGGAACCAGAACAAAATTTACTGCTGAATAAAGTGTTTAGTCTCCATAAAATCCTGAGATGATAACATGCACACAAAAGGACCAGGATCATGGCTTTTTGGCAATAGAAACTGGTTCACTAGGTTACCACTTTCTACAGACACCAGCAACCAGCCAAATCTCAGCTTTGCAACATAAGCTATCATGGTCCAGTTTCTTGATAGTGTGTTATAAATCATGCTTTCCAAATTGGCCTTCTGGTTTAATAAGTTTCTGAGATAAAACTTTTAAAGCTTTTAAAGATTTTATCATCAAAGAATTCAAGTTGAAAAAAAAAGAGAGGATTTGTTTAAATCGAACAAATTGAATTGAGGCTATGGATAAAATGAGGTCAAATCACCTGAATAAATGCACTTCTATGTTCAATAGTATTTTCAAAGAACAAAGATGGCATCATCTTAAGAGTAATGTTAGTTTTGAGATATGTACATATTTGAGATATGTATTTCATAAGGCTTGAAAGTTTCCATTCTGTTTATAATTGCACGGCTCAGTGTGATAAACATTTCTCTCAAAGTATGCTTGTGCACAGACAAAGGAAACCAGCCACATCAAAAATCTGGACAGAAATAGTATAGCATAGATAAATCTGAAGTTTGGCATCTGCTGGGAGTTCAGAGCTTGTTTAATTCTTTAGTAGTTTGTGGTTCATTGATGTCCTCAGGAGAACATGCATAACTTTCAGTTTCAAAAACTGCCTGATTTAGAGCTCAAAGCATATGGCAGTAGCTGTTGCTTTAGCCCAGGAGACTGCCACACAGACTTGGAATCTGTGGCGTGTTTTAGAATTTTGTCAGCAATATGATCAAAATGAAGAATTTCAGAAGAAAAACTTTCTGAGTTTTGGGTGATTTAACATTTTGCTTGTGCTCCAGAGATGATCAGTATCATTTGTATCTTAGAAAGTAAGGCTCAGGAGGGGTAACAAAGTGTGTCCACCAAGAAATCATCTATTCCATTCTTCATTTCCGTAACCATCCTCCTTATTTGTAAGAGCTGTCAGCAGCAAATGCTTCTGCAGGTTTGTGTGGGCGTGCACCAGCCCAGCCTTGATGGCCAGGATAATCACTGTCCCTTGGGGTCACGGCTGGCCAGAGGGCAGGGTCCTTTCTGCAGAAGGCTTGTGTCACTCTCTGTGGATTGGGAAAAGCGGTGGAGGGAGAAGGTTGCCCAGGAAGAGGAGGTGGATGCGGGTAAACACTGAACAAACCTGGAGAATGAAAATTAGCAGCCGCCTTTGCAGTTTCCTTGGCGCCGGCGCTCGCTGCCGGAGCGCAGCCTTCGGCAGGCGCGGGAGCCGCGGCTCAGCCGCCCTGTCCCGCAGCTCCGGCCGAGCGCCGGCCGCTGGCGGCACGCAGCAGCCAGATGCCTGCAGCCAAACCCACTTCCAGGCTTTTTTGTATCTCATATTTCCGACTGTTTGTCCTTGTTTCTCTCCTGGTGTATGGCTCACAGATCTGCCCTCCCAAGCTGCTCACCAACCACTGACTTTCCCTGCTGTTCCTTTAGATTTGGCCACTGCCCCTGGTTGTTTCTTGGCCTTCTGCTTTACCTTATTGCTTCTCTTAATACAGACAACACTGATATAGTTAAGTAGTCTGGTTTGGAGACTTCAGAAGATTCAAAGGCATTGCAGAAGGGTAACAGGGGCTTGCCCTAGGGGCATTTGTCTGCTTGCAGCACAGGCCAGAGCTCATCAAAGGACATCTTTTAGCTCTTTGGTAGCAACAAAGTGCACAGTTTGTCTCAAGTCAGGTCCTGACAGACATGGCACATCACAATCATTAAACCAGTCACCACAACTGCAAGTAATTTGGGCCTCTTGTAAGTAGACATGAGGTTTGGTGATACATCTCAGTCCTGAAAAAATAATGCAAATGTGCTTCAGTGCTCTGCATTGAAGATTCAGCTTTTAACAGAGCCAACACAGACATACGAGCTCCCTTTCCCTGGGAATCTACATTTTCATTTCCCACCTCAGATTCAGTGGTACTAAAGTAATTCTGCACCTTTGCATCAGGCAGGTGTAGGAAACAAGAACGGTTTTATGTAAGTAAAGGCACCAAAAAGATGGGTTAGCTGATACACTGAATCCAGCTATGTAATTATCTCCTTGCTGATGGTCTCAAAAAAACCTTCCCTCAGAGTAAGTCAAGTGATGACAAACATTATTTCTTAGAGATTTACTACTTTCTTTCATTCCGTGTAAATCAGGGTGACAAGATAATTCTATGGAGCACTCTATAGAGAAGTTGTAGATTCAGCAAAGATCCACAGAAAGATACAAGCAATGAGGCAAAGCAGCAAGGAAGATAACATGCACAAAATCTCTACTGAATATTGACATACCAGAAAACCAAATTGGAATTAGGACCAACTTTGCATAAAACACAATGCTGAAATTACAGCAAGAACAGCAGAAATCTTGCTGACACTTGGCACCTGACACTGTTACCTGTGATGATCCCAGGGTAGACCTGAAAGAACTCTCAGCAGCAAGAACAATTCAGTTGAAGGTGTTGACTGTCTTAATACCCTGCCTTTTCTAACAGGATTCTACATTTCACCTCGAAGTTTCAGGGAGACATCTCATAATCTTTCTATAATATATCTGGCTCTGCCAGATCAGCTGAACAAACAACTTTCAGTGATGAGATTATTCCTATAAAAACACCTTTAAAATTGCACTCACTGAAGTATGGAAACCTGTCAAGGCTTTGTGCCTTTTTAGATATTGACTGTTTCAATAGAGAAAATTATGTGGTCTCTGGTATCCCTTTCAGTTGCTATGGAGTTTCATGGATACTGGGAAAATTTACCTTTCACTTATGCTTGGTCTAATAGACATCATAATGAAAATATTTGATTGAATGAGATGCAGAAGATAACCCAGCTGGTGACTTTCCATCTTGTCAGGAACATTAAGCCCGTTCCCTGAAATAAATTGCTAGTTCAGTTTCATGTGTCTGCTGGGGTTAAACAGCCTGTTACTGTAGGATGGAAAAAGACAGATTCAGCAGCAACCACAGAAACCTGGCCCAAAATAATTTGGCAGAGATTAGGCCTTGGGTTGGCGCAGTGCCTGGGAGCGAATTACCTCCATGCCACTGGACTTAGTGGCCTTTCTCATGGCCATTTCTGTGTGCTCCTGCAGTGACTTAGCATCTACCTCCATTTAGGTACTTAATTCCTCAAATATCTTCAAAACACCAATGCCATAACTGTCAGAAGATTTGTAGTGATTGCATGCTTGGCACCCACAAGTCTCATCTCTCTAACCTAGTTTGGCTTTTATGCCTCTCTTTGATAGTCATTTTAGATAAATTTTGCTGCTCTCTGTCCTTCCCACTACATTTCCTGGTACAAATTTCTACCAATTCACAGTGAACGTGGCTTTTTGCCCAGCTCTTATGCTTGAGAAAGATTCAGTGAAAGTACAGCAAAGGGAACTCTAGTCAGAAAAGTACAGAGATTAGGGGAAAGAATTCCCAGAACAGAAGTCTGACTTTCTGCCAGGAGATTGACTTTGCACTGGCTGGCAGTGGCGCTGCACTGTCTGACAGCAGCTGTCACTCTGTGGGAACAAAAGGATTGGCCATCGTCAAGGATGTGCAGCAGGCCTTCCTGGGTCACCATTCCCTATGTAGGGAATATCACAACACTTCAAAGACAGGAGCTGTCTCACCAGTCACAGCCAGCACTAAACTGGCTTGTTTTCAGTGCTGGTGAAGCATCACAAGTGCCTTTTTTTTTAGTTTCATCTTGAAGGCGTTTATTCAGGATATGGCAAATGGGATCATTGTGACCTCAGCTCAGCTCCACCTGCTGATAGAGACATTATTTTTGACCATAAGTCACAATTGCTTTAAATAACTGAGACTGCAAACCTCCAGGATGATTCCTGCAATGAAAATTGTAATGCTTCCTGTAGTGTCTTGCTCTGGGACAACGTGTAGAAGGAAGCTGAAAACCTGAGCTCAGCCTGCAGGGAGGGAAAGCTGTGCATGGAAACTCAGCTGCTGTCTGCAATTCAGGGCAAGTTCCTGAGCTGGCCCTGGCTTAGCTGGCCAGGACCCCACTGTTTCTCAGAAGGTAGATTTGTCCTGGCACAGCAGCTGCTCTGTGCTGTGGTGTGAGACACAGAGCAGTGTCAAGATCCTGAGAGAAAAGCAGAGAGGAGGCAAGGCAGCACAGAGGTGCAAAGCTTACAGGAACCAGACCAAGGATCTCTAAATTTGCCTCCTGCTTTAGTTAGCGTACGTTTTTGAAGGATAGAGCTGACCACGTACTTCTACTTCCTTAGGCTGAACTCAAGTTAGTAAAAAAATTATGACTTGCTGAAAACAAATGAAACCCACACACATTGTGCCTTTTGGCTCTGAGCCCATGGGGTGTACATTCAGCAGTTTTTTCAAAGAATTGAGACATGCTTCTTAGCAAGAGAATCCCTGAAAGTGAGAATTCCCACACAATGGTCAGGCTGTAGGAATAATGGATTGGATGAAAAAAACCTGATGTTGCAAATCTTGCTGTGGACTGGAGGCAGCTGAGAATACCCAACTGCAGAAACACAAGACCCTGCAAAGTCTGGATTATTTTGCTTATTTGTGCTATGGACAAGGATCACTACAACCAGTGTCTATCCTGCCTCCATCCGCACACAATGTAACATGACTACTGTTACAAGTCTGTAATGGAGGCTATCTGTGCCAGTTTATAGGCAAATTTCTTGAAAGACAGCTGGTTTTGGCTTTTGAACAACAGCCAGCACTCACTGAAAGCACTGTACAAAGTTTTTTAGTGGCTTGGGAGTTGCCTGTCCTGTTCCCAGTGCACGTTGCCCCTGTCACCTACAGCAGAGCCACATGGGCAGTATAACAACGTTTCAACAGGAAAAGACTGAAGGGCCATGGGCATTAAATTCACGTCCCACCCCTGGAAATTACTTCTACCTAATGAAGCTGGAAATTGTAGTTGTGAAGTGCGTTGGCAAAGAGGGCTTCACAGATGTTACCCATATTAAACATTCCAGTGGAGGAACCCCCACTCTGTAAAAGCCACTCATGCCCTAAGCAGCTTTTTCAATGAGGAACTCCCAGTGAAATTGCTGAAGAGGAAAAAACAGCCTTGATTAAGGCAAGGGATATATTTCATTGGAAGTAATCCTAGATTCATTGAAATTACTTGCAAATTTTGATTTATTTCAACAGGATGGGACCTTGGCCACTTTTGGTGTAGTGGAGATGAACTCCAAAGGATGGCAAGTCCTGTGACTTTTCACACGTTTTAGTGCAGGAATTCTAAGCAAGGCATCCCTCCTAACATGCATGTAATGAAGCACAGTCACTGTTCTGCTGTTCTCAGCCTCTTTACAGCCACAAGTTAGGCAGAAATCAGCTGCTATCTGATCTCACATATTATCTTTGATGCTCAAGTTGTGTTACATGACCAAAGAATTCACAAACAATTACAATTAATTAACACAGACACAATTCAGCACTAAGCAAATGGCGTACATGTCAGTCTAAAAATATCTTAATGTTAAATTTCAAACATCCCAGGTGACTCTCCACAGTAACACATCTGGAAAGTTCCATTTTGCACTCTCCAGGGACAGCTCACAGAGCTGGATCCCAGTCCTTGGTCTAGTCACTCTTCCTAAGCAGATGTCCTCACCTACCCCACGCCTTTCTGAAGCCAGCAGACCTCTGTACAAGAAGCAGCAACTCTCTTCTCATCCTCAACAGCAGAACTGAGCCAAAGCAAGAAAATGAAAGAAAGAAGGAAAGAAGACACCTCATTTCTGATAAATCAAATAGGCTAACCAAATACAGTGAGGAAAGGCCCTGCAGAAATGTATTTATAACACATAGGATGTCAAACAAATCAGTGACAGAGGGAGAATGATTGAGCAACTTAAGTGTCCAAATAATCCATCAGGCTTTGAGTTGGCAAGCATGCTACAGGACCAGATGTAGGCTGTGAATCAGCAGCTTTGGAATGCCAGCACAGAAAGAATGGCAAGAGTGATCCAAGGGGGGACAGAGGCATGCTGAAACTGCTCCAAGACCATTTTAGCAAAGCACATGTTTCTAACATATACTTATGTCCCTATGATGGTAAAATAATGCCTAAAATGCTTACTAGCTTAGCTCCTTAAAGCATTAATTGAGGTCAAAAAGACTCCCCGATGTCATGAACAGATGAAATCTACTGCTGACCAGGCATAAGGCAAAATTTAAAATTAAGAAACATAAGGCTTTAGAAAGGCTTATTTGCTGGAGAGTGGAAGTAAAATGCTGAATTACTGCTGCTTAGTTTCCAAAATCTGCATTCTGTAGACTGACTTCTGTCTTGGCTGTCACTGAAGAACAAGTGGAGGAGAGCTCTCCCCTGCTGCTGGCAGTGTGGTGCCAAGGGAAGGATTCCTTTCAGCGGGAGGGGATGGAGGCATGCTGGGGGCATTTGTTCCCAGCTGACTTCGGCAGTTTGCTGAACAGCCTCGGGATAGATGTGGCTCCAGCAGGAGGGCTGGGCGGGTCTCCCTTCCCTCACCCTGCCCACGGCCCCCTCTGCTTGGCCATGGGCAATGCAGGATTATTGCACTACCCAGACCTCATTGCTAAAGATCTTCTGGACTCTGTGAAAAGATACTGCACAGGGCAGTGACAGTCCTTGTACCGTTTTCTTTTTGGTAGTATCACTCCTTTCTTAACCCTTATGAGAGGTGAATGATACCAAAGCACTTTTTGTCCTCTTTATTTCATTTGAGCTCATAGTCCCTGTGCCCTTCTAGAGAAAAATCAGACTACATTCACTAGAGAAAGAAAATGAAGTGTCTGTTTCTAGAAACAGGAAAAGCACATGCTACTGCTGGAAGAATTATCTTTCTTTATTTTCCTGAATTAAGCCATACTTCAGGATATTTTGCAGTGGTAAGAATAGATCTATTTAACTTCAAATGTCTCTTACTGAATTTATGATTAATTTTTTTCTTCCCTTTTTTATCTTCAATGGGGAAAAAGTAATTAATTTCTAAAATTTTAACAATAACTTTTTATCCAACTTTCAACCTAGGAAAAAACTTTAAAATAATTTCTCTATCAGCTGACTGACTGTGGGTATACCCTGGTCTGCTCGACATACAAAGACACCATTGTCAATAGTCAGAAAACACCACAGCAGTTCAAACAGAAATCACATGAGAGGACCTTTCTGATGCCCAGATGGGTCAGTTGGCAGGAGGAGGACTGATAGCAATGAGAACCCTACTTTGCATGTGTTTATAATTACCACACAGGCTGCTTAGGATATTTTTACTTGTTTTTTCTCGTGACTCTGCTGTCAGCAAAGTCAAACATCTTCATAATGTACCCGAAGATGCATCTTCCTTGAAATCCATTTCAGCATTACAAGGCAGGAATATTCCTGTCACCAAGGAAGCAGGAACTGTTTTCTTCTTTCAATTAGAAATTAATTCTAGCTTTGACTAGTTCCTCAAATTACTTTGATCTAGTCCAGAACAGCAGGATAGGAACACTTCTTTTTCTATGCCAGTGAATTCTCTGCATGTAATTGGGATGAAGACAGGACAAGGAAAAGGAAAATGAACAAGAAAATATAAAGAGAATTTCTAGTGTTCTATTCTGCTTCTCAGGCACAAAATCCCATGCAAGATGGTAGTGCACTGGCCCATGGGCTGTGGTCAGGAGGAGAACATTGTTTTCAGAGGACGATTGCAAATCTCCATTCCTTAGGCTGGAGCTGTGCTGTGCTCTGGGGCATTTGGATCAATGATATTCCTTTCAGTCTCACTGTGCCCAAACTAAGACCTGGGGAAATTTAGCAGCAGTCTCTGTGGGCCCTCTGCTCTCACTGCAGCTGCCTGAGAGAAGGGAGAGGCAGCAGAAGCATTTCCCCCACTTCCAATGAATCTCAAACCTAACTTGAAAAGACCACGGGTAGGATGAGAAATTTATATCACTGTCGCATTCAGGCTTCACTTGCTGCTGCCCAGGTTGCTGCCACGTGTGACAAAGGTGGCAGTGTGGGTTCTGAGGACACCTCTGTGCTGGGAACTGGCCCAAGGCTCCTTGCAGAACACCAAGCAAATTCCTGGCAGGAACGTGCTGCTGCCAATGGGAGAATTGACCCAAACTGTTTGTTAGAATCATAAATCATGCCTCCCATTGCAAAGCACCTGGGCATTTATAAATTTGGAAGTGGGGTTTTTGTACTGTTTAGTCATGAAAGGAAGCTCCTCAAACAAGTACAATTTTTGTTTCAGTTGCTGTATGGTGAAATTAATCCTAACCTTATAAAAAGAAAAACCGGTTCCTGTTCAACACCTCTCCTTTGATAAAAAATCTTGAAATCATGTAAACAAAACTAAACAAATCGGAATAAAAAACTACCATGTATATTTCACATGAAGTGAACCTGCTATGCCTGCTAAATACTTACTGGCAATATGTGATCTGCTTTTGATTCATCACTTGTTTAAGTAATACATATATTTTGCTTTCCAAAGTAATAGGCAGAAAAGACAAAGTAAAACACTATGTAAAAAACCCCAACCAGCTCTATGCCTAATGGCTTGTGTTTGCAGGTCAAATAAAGCAGAACTCTTTGCAACCCTTTCTGAAAAGCTTATGGGTTTGAATATTATCTCACCTCGAAGAAATTATTGAGAAATGTTAAATTTAAAAAAGACTTCATCAGCAAAAGTGTGATACCTCAATAAATGGATTAAAATGAGTTGATCTGCATCTTGAACTGGAGATCAGCAGTGTAGCTCTGTGTTTGATCTTTTGCCAGATGTGCCACTGGGAATTTGTCTTTGCACTTGTAACCCAGGCAGAGAAATGGCATGCAAGGGAGAAAAGTGCTGGAAAGCTCATTAATGCCTCTGTAAATAGCAGTTCCTGCCTTGTAAAGGCACTGGGAATCCATTTTCATGAAGATTGGGTGAATACCCAAGCAGTCCCAACACTGATGGGCCTTGTATTGCTTTACAAACTTTATACAGACATACAAGGGAAGAGGAAAATGCATCTGCAAAGTATCTTAGTTGACCTGCAGGTAGACTTATGCTATCAATTAACATTTTGATATTGAAAGGTTTCTTTACCTGCATCCCAAGGTAGCCACTAGCTAAAGTAAAAAGCCAGCTCTTGGGTTTGCTAGTGAAAACCAGAGTGGATGCAGGGCACACAGAATGATTATGAGCTTGGCTGAGTCTACACATTCTTTCTGTTACATTCCCAGCCTGAACTGCAATATCAGAGATGACAATCATAATTTCACCTTGAGAAGCTAAAATACATGCCCTAAGAAAAGAAAACAAAACAGTTTGTTCATTCCAAATTGAATGAAATAATTTCCTTCACTGACTCATGGCAGTTTGTGCAGAATTGCCCATGGTAGATTGTCAGACATCTGGCAATCAGCATATTGCCAAAACAATATAATACAGTCAGCTGTACAGACCTGATGTTTGTGACTTGAAATTATATGGCTTGATAGAGCAAATGTGTCGAGTTTTGTTAGTGATGCATTTGTTCTTCTGGCAAAATAATTTAGCATTCTGTTAAAAAGAGTATTTTCTTGTGGCAACCTCAGAAATAACAGAACATCTATGACACACATCCATCAGATTCATTTGCGCAGTTGGAAGGCAAATCATCTGTCATCTGATTGATTATCTCTGTGACACGGAGCTCCATTAGCATTATTTGAAAATATAAGTTAGAGTAATGCAGTCAAGGAGTTTGAATTTTGGCAGTGTCATCATATGCATGTAATGTTAAGAGATGATACTTATTAATCAATCATCAATTTGATTCATCTAAAAACATCATATGCCAAAGCAGAAAAAAAATCGAAAGGAAATCCATCCAATCAAAATAATTCTTTTATCTTTTGACTTCAATAAATAAAACTTCCATAGTCTTATTCATCAGCTTTCTTTGATTCTTTAGGAAATCAAAAGCATTGCTGCAGGGTTAAATTTGGACAAAAAAAATCATGGAGATTGTTTGAAGGAGGACTACTGCATTTAGATGAATCAGATGTGAGCACTGGCTTAGGGGGTCTGGAATTAGAATACTAAACAGTTTTCTGGTTTCAAATCCTCTATCTTGAATGATGTACAATTCATTATTTTCACTTATAACTCAGCAGTGAAAACATCCTCTTACTGGGAAAAATAAACTTGAAAAGACTGCAGAGGTTTAAAACATATTGATATTGCCCTTCTATTTAAATTTAATTTTGATTGCATATGCTAAGAATTTTATTATGTAGTTCTAAGTTATTGAAATACTTTATAGTAAAGACCATTTTGTAAGGTCAATTTTATGAAAATGAACTGTGTATTTAAAGACAAAGAAAAGAGCAAAAACACCCTCTTACATAAGGTGTGATAGTTTATTTTTCATGCAATTCCTGATAAAAGCTGATCACTTTGATAATCACGAAAAACACTATATAAACTAAAAGGAAAAATGCATGCTGTGCTTTGCCAGTGGAATGTCTGATTTTGATCATTGCAAAGTGTCAATTAAATAATTATAATACACTGGCAGATCAATTTTTTTTTAATGCTGTGTGGGTAGATAACTTCGCCACACTATTGTGTCCTTAGGGTTCGTTTCCACTCAATCTGACATGCATTCATTGATATTGATGTTTCTGTTCCCACCTGGCGGGGAAAGCACAGAGGCTGGTTAGTCAATCTTTAAAGGATTCCACTTTGAATTTGATTGCTCCTTACTTTTCTTTCAAATATATCTCAGGCATCTGGCAAATTTGTCTCTTTGATGTAAAAGTAGAAGCTTTATTTAAAATATTTAAAAATCTAGTTTCAGTTGGGCTTTTCACAGAGAAAATGCAACAATAGGATGGGCAAAGCAATTGAGAACTCAGGCACGGGGAAGAGGGGATGTACATGAATGCCAGAAATGCAGTTATCCCAGAACCATGGAAGAGCTGAGGCTGGAAGCGAGCTCTGGAGAGGATCTAGTCCTGCCCCCTGCTAATACCCAGTGCCTTTCACTATGCACACTAACACCATTTGGTAGCTACTCTCTGCTCATAACTCATGTCAGAGTCTAATCAGCCCTTTCAAAGGGCTAATGACAGGGCTCTCACAGACAGCACTTCAGCACAAAGTCTGAATCAATAACGTTTTAATGGATTCTATTTGATCTTTGCAAGACACAGAGAGCCAATCCGATTCTACGTCATTTGAATGCTTTTCTTCAAGTGAGTGCCAAATACAGCCTCTGCTTTGGAAAAAACTGCTCTGAGGAGTGTACTAAATGTGTGCAGCACATCTGAGACTCTCATGTGATTAGAAATGTTGTTCTGAGACTGGTGCATTGCTGTTATCAATATATTGCACATTGCTGCATATCTTACTGCAGTTTTCTGGAAATCTACTTAAGGTGGGTCCAAATTTACATTTAAGGGTTCTGTGGGCAAACTTAAGCACCTGACTAAAATTACCCCACTTAGGACACCAGGTCAGTCTTCATCCTAACTAAGCTTTAGGCATCTAGGACTTGGATATCCAAAGCTAAGTTGGATTACTTGGGCTCTTTTACAGTAAATAGAAGGTACATGGGCTTCTCCAGAAGATAATTTATCTGACCTTCCTTGCAGTGACACAAATCACCTTCTGGGCTGTTGAATTTGTTCGTAGACTACAAGAGGAGACTAGGAACACTAGACTAAGTGCTAGCTTATAGATACTTAAACAGGTTAGTTGAAATCTGCTCCAGGTTGACCTGTTCTGTTAAACACTCTAGAAATCCTCCTGCCCAAGGAAAGGTCAAAAAAAAAGAACCTAACACCTCTCTGGCAGACAGAACTTCAGTTTTCCTTGGTCAGAATGCTGAAGAGACTTTCCTGGACACCAAGCAGACTACAGAACATGAATACCATGGTTCCTATATAGTGTGGTATATGATGTTTCCTTAGACAATCTGTTTTCCCTTGCTACTTCTTCAAGAAAAAGTTATTAGCAGATGAATAGTGTTTCCATAGATAAAAGATTACTATTTTTGCTGTTTTTTCTTTGCAGGAGCAAAGTAATCTCAAAAATTAATAATCAATTAACCAGTTGACAGAAACTTTAAAGTCTTGTTTATATGATTTTGCCTCTTTTAATGTTGAACCTTGAGGAAAGATCAAAGCAATAAATATCGGTAATCTCACAGGAAGCCTGTCTGAAGCAAACCAAACCTTTGCTCCTTTTTCTATGTTCTCATTACATAAATATCCTTGCTAACAATGCAGTAAATTCTACTGGCCATGTATAAAAAGGAACAGAATTCAGCTTATTACCTAAGACATAATTACTCTGACTAGCAGGAATAAAAAAACAAAGCAAAAATACTTTTTTTGCCTTGTCTGTGCAGATAAAATCCTTAGAGAACAAATAAATGGATTTGCTAAGTGAAAATCTGTCAAGTTAATATAATTTTTTTCTCAGAGCAGAAATGCTCTTTTAAGTGAAAATCTTCTACAGATCAGAACACACTGGTGTGAGCACTCTGCTATACTTCCATTGATACACATGAGATTTTCTGAAAGAGTTTCCTCTACAGTCTTGTATATCTCATGAAACCTTCAGTGATCTTAATGAAGACTTATATCACATTGGACTTTTTAGTCAGTTCTAACGTGATGTGACCAACATGCCAGTACTTGTCTTTTTTAAAGACAAGCCATGCTGTTGAGCTGGGAAGTACAAGAAAGAAAATTCCTGTCTCTCAGGGAAAGATCTGTCCCACTACCTACATCTAGATACACAGAAGATGAAGGAAAAATGTACTTTGCACTCAAAGCCAAAACCAGCTCTTTTGACATATTCAACATCCACAAAATGCTCAGATGGGATTTCTGGAGAAATCTTTTGTTTGGCCCTAAGAGCCCTAAACAGGTCAGAGGCACAACCAGCAGCCTTCCAAGCTTACAAGCACTGCTTGTTCTTCTCTGGGTTCAAGTCTCAGCACAGTCTAGAACATAGTAACAGAGGATTGAAAAAGACTACTTGGGTCACTGAACGATGTTCCAGGCAATCCAAGAACAACTGCAACAGATATTTAGTCTGAAAAGATCCATACAACTCCATGAACAGCCCCATACCTCAGCCTGAATGCTATTCCTGATTCCCTGGGGGCCTGAAAAGGGAGTAAAGCTGTACACAAAGAAAAGGGAGTAAAGCTGTACATGTGGGGTTCTATGAGAAGAAAGCAGGAGTGGTCATTTCCAAACACCCTTACAGCAGTAAAAATTGGAAGTAAATTGACCAAAAGATCGTCAGATGCTCCAAGAGCTCCTAACACCAGAAACAACAGCAGTGCCTCTCACTGAGCACTCAGCCCAGGAGCCACTAGACTGCCAAGCTAAGAACAGAAGTCATGTAATGGGAGGCTAAAGCATTGCAAACACACAGAATCTCCTCTCTGACAAGCATTTGGGTACCAGCCCTACCAATAAATTGATACAAAAGAGCAGCAATCTCAAGCTTTAATTTTAACTCCACAGTCATTCTTATCTTGCTTTGGGATCCTCATCCATAAACTTATCAACCTCCATCTTAAAACACTTTGAGTTTCTTATAACAATGTACCATTGTTGTCTACCTTTTCCCAGGGAAAGCTAGCCTTGGGGAATACAACAGGAATGTGATGCATTTTTTTTTTAGTTTAAACAGCATGAAGTTCTGTGTTAACCCTTACATCGTTCTGCTAAATATTATACATCTAAAATAATAGTGACCACTGCTGTTTTCTGTAGATCAGGCTGTACCTTCGAGCAATGGAAGTAGGGCTGATATATCTGTAATCAGTGTGATCTGTAATCCTTACACAGAAAGGACAGCTGCTCCAGTTAATCAATTCATAAAGCAATGCATAAACACTGCTACAATTGAATTCGTAAGTCCCAGATTAAATGCAGAACACACACAAGCATAATTTTTTTCAAGACATACTAGGTACCCATGTAAGCCACTGTGACCCATGAGATGATGATAATGTTCAAGAGGGAGGATTTTCAGAAACAGTGACAAGATTAAAGAGGTATTTCTTCCTCTTCCATTTTTAAATTAATTTGGGGAATTATGTCTGCTTTGGATACTTGATCATCAATTTTAGTAATGGAGAAATTTATATATTGTTTTAATATCACACATAAAATAATGATAGTATATTTACAAAGTAAATAAATACAAATCATTTTCTTTTCAATAATGACAAATACCCATAACAATAGAAATGCAAATTTTCTGCACTAAAATTACTTCAGCATATTGTTAATGTGGATGATGATATCTCTGAAAACAGGAGGAGTTAAACTGTTGAAAATGGAAAATATCAATATTATTGACTTGTAAGTAGATAAGGGATATGCTTATGCTGATGAGGCTTAGAATTAACAGGTAAACAAAGATGGAATTCTATGACAGAAACATAGAAGGGCCTATTCCAGGGAAAACACTTGAAAAAGGACTCTGACATCCATAAAGGTAGTTGTTTCAAGGCTGCTAACTCTGACAAGCGTCAGGTACAATGTAAACTGGGCCACAGCATACAAGGACCACTGATGTTTCACACTACAAGTTTGACATTACGAAATTAGTTTAAAATACATTTTCACTTTAGAAAATATTCTGGAGAATTTTCAAGTCTATGTCTAAAATTATTGTCCAAGTTATTCTAAAAGTCTCACTGATTATGAGGTCCATGTGCAGTAACCATTCCAAAGAGCAGTGGCTGGGTAGAGGGCTGGTGGATGAGCCAAGGGGGCCTAAAGGACACACAAGGCTTTGAATCTACATGTCCTTTACAACCTTCTACAGGCTGATCTGCCAAATTGCAACGACCAATGAACCATATGCTAAACCTTCAGCTGCCTCATTCTAAGCTTCCAACCCTCTTCTTACATGCTAACCCCTCACACTCTGCAAAGTAAACCTTTAATCCCACGTCATTGAACTGGATTCAGAGGAATGCAGTGATCTATCACCCTTGTCTGCTGCCTGTTAAATGCTTGGCCAGAGCAGAGGGCACAAAGAAAATGTTAGTTTTAATCACACTATGCTATGTAAGTTCCAGCTATAGCAAGGGGCACTGTTTTCCATTTTAATGGACATAGACCTTACTGAAAAGTTTATTATTAATTCTTCATTTTTAGCTGGTGACAAGTCTAATGCTTTTGGGAGGCTCCAAAACTGAAGACTACACCAACAGAGGAATCCATTTCCTTATTTTTCTATCTAAGTACAAGCCCTCTCTTCAGAACTGTAACCAAGGAAGGAAGTATTCTTTGCCAGGAATGATGACACTATTGTTTCTGACAGAGACGCATATGGACAAACCAGAATACAATTATTCAAGAGGCATGGGAATCACAAAGGCAATTTCAGTTTCACTATTCCATTTTTTCTCTGTATTTCTGCAGTGCCTTAAAATTTTCTACAAACAGGAAAACAACAAGGTTATTGGTGTCTATGGAAAAAGAAGAACTCAGAGTCCCACAGACAAAAGGATTAATCTCTTTTAAGGTGAATCCATGTTTTCTTAATATCAGAAATAAAGGGGTTTCATAAATTGTTCTCACTGTTCTTTTGTCTTTGCCCATATTATTCACCATTCTGGTAGGCATCATGACAGAAGTAATTCTTCTGGGTCATTTAATAGCTAGGGTGATGCAGTAGAAAGCATTGCTGCAACTGTGGGAGACAAACTGTACCCTATGCTCAACATCGAAGAAAAGAGAACAGGAAATCCTGAGCAGAAGCAAGGAGAGATTAAAAAAGAGCAGCAAAGTCATACAAATCATGAAACACAAAACCAATGAACTTTAATGTCATGAAGGTACTTGAGAAAGAGAGAATTAAATATCTGGGGGCAAGAAAGGTTTTATTAGTAGCTATACTTCTTTTTAAATTGTTTGAGATGCCTGATTGACATTGGGAAAGCAACAAAGGTATCACAGACAACCATTACAGGGCTGGATAGACAGGGTAGAGCTGTATTAAAGCTGAAAAGTGACCACCTTCATGAATGAAATAGGGATGAGACAGGAGTTTACTTAGGATGACGAAAGCTCTTTAGATGCTGCCAAAAGAAGTGATTAGTACCTGTCTCATCCTTTACCTGATTTTCTTTTCTTTATTCAGCCACTCCTTAGTGTGCTAAATCAGCACTTTAGCACCAACGCTCCTGAATAATCACTAAGAACTGCTGCTTTCCCACATACTAAATCCATGTTGTAAGAGCTGGCAAACATCCAGAGCAGAAAGAAAAAAAAAGGGAGATTTTTATTTAATAGCTTGAAAATCTGGTGTAACCTCTCTACTGTTTCCTGTGGACAGCATGGTTAACAAGCTTGATAAAAATGTGAGTGAGATGGAGAAAACAGTATGAATTGCACTATGACACACACATGTGCATGAAAGCACACACTCCCCTACACCTCCTCACTCCCTCCACCTCGGGCAGCACACATCCATTTATGGGAGGAGTGGAAGTCAGGATGGTGAGTCTGTGTGAGGTCAGCAGGAACTCCACAGGAAAGGCTGATTTTCGAGGTGCAGTTGTGCCACCCTCTCACTCCTCATGAATTGTGTGTTTACCATTGCCAGAGAAGTTTCTTCAGCATGCAACTTGAAAAAGCACTTTCAGCCTGGCAGTTTTAAACTGAATTCTGAAAGTCAGCTCTGTTCTGCCTATCACATGTACTATCACCAGTGATAAATGTCAGAATTGAGAAATTTCTGTTGATAAAAGAACTAAAAAAAAAGGTTAGATTCTTCTCTTCTCTTCCAACATTTTTTTCTGCAAAGCTTTAAAGTAGAGATTCATAAAATATAATTTTGCCAAGAGATTTTAGACATGAATTTGAGTATAAGCATATTTCAAACTTGCTGAGTAAAAAGCTGTGTACGGTCATCTTTTCAAAAAGAATTAGCCCTACAAAATAAGTTTGGATTTTACACTTTGTGTCTCTCTCTCTGTGCGTGTGTGTATAATGATTGTGAAAAACACACTTTACTTCAACAGTCACAGACTCTGATGTTTGATGTTTTTTGATGCATGAATTGGACAAAAAGATCTAGTCAGGTATAATTTTTCAGAACAATATCAGTGGGAGGCAAACCGCCTTTATCTTAAACTGATTCTGACTTTAATTTTCACTGGCTAATAGAAGCATGACAAGCTTGGCCGGTTAGCTGCAAGAATGAAGAAACAAGGAGAAAGGCAAGATGGGACCTCTGTTCAAGCAGGCTTTTTAGGTCCTTCCCTAAGAAATCAAAAAGTACTTCCCAAATATTACTGTCTTTTGAACTTTAGATTTTAAAAAAACATATTAAGAGATGAGGCTTCAACTGCTACATTTAGGGGCTTTTTATGTTTTTGATACTTCTAAATTCAAATTCAAAAAACATATGAATTTAGATTTTTTTTTTTGCAAGTGCCCAATAAAATATCCTTAATGACAGTGGAGGAAAAAGTGTCAGAGAAGACTCCTTAAACTCCATCAAAAGCCTTTTCTCAATCGCTGAAAATAAGATCTAGTTGAATTACATGCACAATCTCAAGACAAAAGCTTTCAAAGAAAAAAAAACCAACAATAAAAAAGACCTAGGGGCCTTAGGGGATTTTTTTCCACACTCAGGATGGGACATTGCATATCATTTTTGACATCTTTATAGCCAGCTATATGAGACTGGACTGACTCTCATGTGCTTGGAACTACACAGGATATATGACTAATGTATTTTGATAGATAATACGTCATATAGATTTATGGTCACAAAATACATAGCTTGACATTTCTTTATCATTCAACCTACTTTTTGTACTCTTCTTTCTCCAAGTTTGGGATCTGAAGGACTGCAAATTAGCTATGACCCAACCCAAATTATATTAGAGTGGCAGGGATTTTTTTGGCACGTAAAAGCACTTATATTAATAAAGCAAATTTATCTATAGACCATACCAATGAGGAGCTGTGACTGGCACTTTACAATCAAGAATAGATCCAAAGATTCTGCATCCTTTAAAGTTCACAATGTAACTTGTGCTCCCTAAATTTCTGTTTGTCATTTAAAAGTTGAGAATAAAAAGCAAGGCTGCATTTTGAAGAAATAAGCAAGGCTTTGGTTTCAAATGTAGATCTTTTATCCATAGTTTTGCTGCTTCCAGGCAAGGAAGCTTCCTTCAGAAGAAAAATGCTGCACTGAAGAGAAGAAGAAAACAAAACTGAGAACAAATAGGGGGAAAAAACAAGAGCAAATGCAAAATGGAGTCAAAGAAAAGTGTTGCATTCAGATTACACTGGTGTTACACAGTTAAGGCTGACTTTCATTTCACATTTTAGGGAAGGTTGTAGTAGCTGCTTCCTGTGAAATGGTAATCTCTCCACCAGCTAAGTATGTAACAAAATTATCATCTCAGTGGAATTTCTTGCCATTTCTGTATACAATCAGAGGTGCAAAGCAATGATGTTCATAGCCACCAGTGGTTTGAAATCAGGTTATTGTGAGACCACCACTCCTGTTAATACCAAATCTTTACAGGTGGATGAGCCAAGAACAATTTTATGCTCTCTTGAACCCTTTGGATGCTAATTTTTGCAAAGCTTGTTCAGTGCATAATTTCTTCATCCTCTAAAAAGCTTGGAAATTTCTGTCTATTTCTATATATTGCTATATTATAGTACTGGCATGAATTTTGTTCTGCAGTGCCTGAGCCAGCTCTTTTCTGCAGTACCTCAATAAACCACAGAGACACTCTCATGATCACACTTTGCCCCTGTCCCTTCCACTAACAAAGCCTATGGCAACTATAGGAAGGTGTCCCTAAGTGTGCCAAGCTTCACTTCCTTGTTTCCATGTTTCTTTGCTAACGGCAGAAAATGAGGGATCATAAATCCCATTCCTGATGCTGAAAGAACTCCTGCAGAAATGACGGGCTTTTTTGCATGGTTTTATTTTGTTCCCAAACTTCTGTTTTCTGCTTTGCCTCTTCTATCCCAACTACTTTTCTTTTTTCCTTCTGTAAATTCAAGACAGTCCTGCTCCTTGCCTTCAGCTCTGGCTCTCAGATCAAACAGACAGACTGAAAAAGCAAAGGCTGCTAAACCCCCATGGCCAAGACATGGAGCAAGATCACTTGTTCAGTGATTCACACACAAGCACAGACAGCAGTGGGCATGGGATAGGGGTTTTAATTCCAACAAAAGATTCTGCAGGACTCTAAAAAATATGTTCATAGGAGGTTTTTCCCCCAACATCAGCCTTCAGTGGTTTTTGACAATCAAAATCAAAGCCTACAAAAGTCTCCCCACCAAATTTCAGTCTTTAGCTTCTCTTTTTTAACTCTCACATTCTAAGTTTTCCTCTTACAACAACGGAAAACAAGGCATTTCTAACTTTTTTTTTAATAAATAAATTATCCATTTTTGCACAATTATTAAAAAATTGCTTCAAGCAGGCACCCAGCAAGCTAAGATACAATCCAGTGGTCAGTTTAGTAAGGGTTATAAACAATGAAAAGCAACTGAGAATGGAGATTTATGACAGGATGTTTCAGACAACATATGCTGGATGCTTTTAATGGTTAAGAATATAAACAAGGTCCAAAAGTGTGTTTCTTCTTCAAAGAGAATTGGAGTCAATGCTTTAGGTAGTGAGCAGACAGATTTTTTTTTGCATGAATTTGCACAAATTAGGTGAAGTAAACATCTAAAATGTGACATTATTCCCAGAGCTTGCTTTTGCTTTTAATTAGTCTATCACTATCAGAATATTAAATATGATCTTGCTGATTAGGAACAAATTAGAGGGTTTTCAGGTTTTATGCAGTTCCAGCTAAAAAGTTAAATAAAACTGATTTTTTAATTACATTTTTTTTCCAAGAAGAAGTTACTGTGTATCAGCAGAAGCACTCTCAACACACATTTCATCTTTCTAGCTCACATAAAATCCAAAACTTGATTTGGACAGGAGATACATTCCATATCATAATGTTTGCTGGAATGAAAAGAAGCTTTAGTGTTTTGCAACCAGATAAGAGCTTAAAATTATCTAACTGGACTCCAACAGTTTCTTAGGCCATTGAATGTCATCCACCAACCTTCTAATGTCAATAAATCAGTTAGTGAGTTCCTCAAGCTGAGTTGACCAGACACAGTCTCTTGGTAAAGAGACTTAAAACATATTTATATTATTTAAAATATATTTGTACAAGCTGTTTGAACCATAACACTTTGTTAATTTTAATTGCACTGTTCCAGTGTCAGACAATGTTGCTAGACTTCATAAGTCATGTTAATAGCCTTTATTTACAGAGTGTGCTACGAGCAACCAAGAATTTTGTTTGAGGTACACTGTATCTGGCAGATTAATCGCTCTTTTGTCCTGCAAATTGACTTGCAGATTTGGAATAAATTTGACCTGGAATGCACCTCAAATTCTCAGAAGTCATGTCATACATTTTCGCAGCACGCTGCAAATGAAAATGAGAAGAGTACTTGTGTTTGCATTAGGCACACTGAATGTCAACAAGTGCCGTCAACTGATGAATCTCAGAATTAAATTCTTGAAAGGACAGGAGGAAGCAGCTTTAATTTGCTTCTCCATGAACACCTGGTTTAAAAATTTATTCAAATATGTAATGTTCTTTTAAACCCAAATCAAGATCACTTTTGCTCTGCTGGAACAATTTTGATGGTTAATTACATCATTATCCTGATATAGCTTCCCTGTAAGGCTTAGGTTTGCCAATTCCCTTTGCTTAACATGTTTTTATTCTGGGAAAGACTGAAGATCTAAAAGAGCTATAAGGCATAAAAGAATTTGTAAGGGTTTATTGCACAGTTCATAAAGGGAAAGAACCATGGTTAGTGAACTAACAATACAAATTCCTTACATAAATTGCTTTAATAAAACATGCTGGTCTTTACCAAGAAAGTTTATCAAACTTATTGTCAGCTACATAGGGCATACTAGGCTTAAACACCAACAGAATGATTCACTTTTTATGACAACTGATATATAGTTTTTTCTCACTACAATATATTACTTTTAAACAGAGTGTCTTATCCTAAGTGTCAAAAAATGTATCTTACAGACATTACATAACAACATGGAAGACAGCAAATATATTCTCAATTGGCAAAGGAAGCACATTCTGTTATTGCCACAAAATAGGAAGCTTTCCAGGATGCTTGGTCTCTGCCATGTTCTCCTGAGACCACATCTTTAAACACAAGTCCTCAAGGCTGCTCTTCTGACACGTCTTGGCACCAGCAGAGATAACACAGTGCCCTCTGAGCACACGGCTTTGTTGTGTCAGCCTTTAAGTAGGTCATGCCAAGGAGCAGTTGCTATTTTGAACAACAGATCAGAGAAGAGAAACTTCATGACAGAGCCCCTGACAGGGATCTGAGAGCACACGTGTGGTTCAGCAGAGCTCTTTTACCAAGGGCTCCCACAGCTGGGATGGGACACCATCAGCCAGCTCTTCTCTGGGCTCGCACAGAATCAACAGCTTCAGAGTGGCCAGTTCCTTCTGCAGAGTTCACACATGCTGACATCTTTTGTTTCAACATAGTTAAAATGAGTAATTATCTACTCATGTGTCTGTGTTGTCTTTGTGGAGTGTCTGCTCTGTCAAACATTCAACAGGTAAGCAAGGCCAAGCATCAATTTTCTTGAGAATCATGTCATTATGAGGTTTCTCTTTTGACTGAGATGTTCTTATATCAGGCACTACATGTCAGTAAAAGTAACTAAAGATGCATCCCCTCTGCTTATGGATAATAAGAACTAGAAGTTTCTTCAATACATTAGGGTAAAGGATGTTCAGCAGGTGAAACATGTACTTCTGAGTAATAATCACAAAGTTGTTTATTATGCAGCTAATATTTCTTTTTCCCTATGTACAAATTATTGAAAAAGTAGTAAATAATTCACACCCCTTTCATAAAAGTAATTACCTTCTGTAGGAAGGAAATCTCTGCAGATCCAAATCCTGCAGCTGCATAAGAACTTTCCTAACCATAAACTTGCAAATAATCCCAGAAATAGATGAGATAGAAGCATTAACTCATCTTGCTGCTTGAGATACAATGTAATAATTTCTAAAATAGCAACAAACTAAATCAGGTTTTCTGACATGTAAAACCTAATAACAATTATGTTTAAAACATTTTATTGAAAACTGTAGACAGATGTCTGTGTATATCTCCTATGCTAGATGTTGTAGACTAGGACTGCAGCTTCTACAGACTGAGCTATATCTTGGCTTTTCCAGACAATTATTTCCACATGTGCTTATAGGTGCTCATTGTTGCTGCTCTGTGTAAGACAGCACAGCCCTGCCGCATTTCTAATCACAGCGGAAAAATAAACTTGTTACAACACGAACTCAGTTTAGAAGACATTGCTTACCTCATAAGATAAACTAGGCACAGAAATATTTTTTGCATTACTCTGTGAAAAGAACCTACAAGTGCAACTAGATTATTAGGTTATTTTTCTGTCATGTGGAGCATTTTAAAGTGTTTGCCTTGCACACCTATCCTAAGTAAAAACACATCACTGAAATCCCTAAACTGAGAAGTCTTAAAAATGGGCGATGCCTGATTACAGATGGTCCTTGTTAAAATTCACAGTAGTTCCCCCTGTTTTTTATAATGAAAAATGAGTACTTTTAAGGGAAGCACACTGCTCTTCTGAGTCATTCTGGCCTACTAAAATATACTAACTTAAGAGAAAGGCTCTCTATTACTTTTTCTGTGTTGTTTTTTTTTTGTTGTTTGTTTGTTTGTTTGTTTGGTTTGGTTTGATTTGGTTTGGTTTGGTTTTTTGTGGTTTTTTTATTAATGTCAAGGCTATTTGAAAAATTACCAGTACAAATCATGATTTCTGTCAGGAGAGTGGTTGAAAACTCAGCCAAGCTGTGAGTTTGTACTTTGTTCCAATCTGAAAGTTCATGCCGGGATGTAAGAGGAACAGTTGTAAAAGTGTGAGACTCTTGGGGCTCTCTATCAGAATGATTTACCTGATGTTTTTGTCTAGATACAGTCTCTAAATTTTGGTCAACTAGATTTAGAGCCCCTGTAATAAATATGTAAACAAAACTTGCAATAAATTAAGCTTAAAAAAAATTGCTGCCCAGATTTTTTTTTTTTTTTTTTTTTTTTTTTTTCATTTGGGATGAAGAGGTGGTGAGAGTCTCCATCCTGGGGGCAACACCATGAGCTGCGAGCTGCGTGTGCTCTGATCCCACCCACTGGGTTCCAGCTTCAGGATGCACGCCGGCAACGAGGCTCACGGGCACATTGGCATGTCCCTGGCATCTGTAAACACCTCACGGATGTGGATTTTCTCCCTTTTAGCTAGCAGAGGAAAAGAAATGTAAACAAACAAACTAAAAATCCCAAATATCATAGGTTCCTATCTCAACCACCTGCTGTCAGCGTTTATGTCACACTCAGCCCCTCAGTTTTGTCACACACACAGTGCGGTCCCCAGCACTGCCATGCCAGTGCTGGGGTAGATGTTTAAATGAAAGGTTCCCTCTACCCACCACGCCATTGACACCACATTGAGCAAATGGATTGGCCCCATCACACAGTGCACCTGTACTGGAAACCCTGGCGACGTGGCCATGTCACCTCTCCAACACCAGCTGCCAGCGGAGCTGAGGTGGCAGCGCGGATTGGTGCCCGACGCTCCTCACCAGGGCGGCTGGCGAGGCCTCATCCCTGCAGCCCTCGGCCGATAACCTGCCTGAGGGAGCTGGGGGTGTTTAGCCTGGAGAAAAGGAGGCTCGGGGCTGATTTTAGTGCTCCCTACAACTGCCTGAAAGGAGGCTGTAGCCAGGTGGGGGTCGGCATCTTCTCCCAGGCAACCAGCAACAGGGCAAGAGGACTTAGCCTTGAGATGGCCCAAGGGAGGTTCCGGTTAGACAGTAGAAAGAATTTCTTCACAGAAATGGTTATTAGACATTGGAATGGGCTGCTCAGGGAGGCTGTGGCGGCTGTCCCTGGATGCGTTTAAGGAAAGACTGGATGTGGCATTTAGTTGACATGATGATGTCTGGTCATACGTTGTACTCGATGACCTCAGGGCTTTCCCAACCTGAATCTGTGATTCTGTGTGGATGATGCCAGGTTGCCCAGGAACGTGGTGGAGTCACCATACCTGGAGATGTTTAAGAGGCATCTGGGTCTGACGCTGGGTGATATGGTTTAGTGCTTTAGGGGTCACAGGGGTTGACGGTTGGACTTGAGGATGTTAAGGGTCTCTTCCAACCTTGATCATTTCACGACTCTATAATTCTATGATTCTATGAGTTTATGGTTTCATTACTCCAGGTGCGGCGCGGCAGCAGCCGCAGCCTCCAGCCGTACCACGGCCGCCCCGCC
>VWZV01006347.1:137875-160701 GCA_013397155.1 Irena cyanogastra | reverse complement strand
CTCAGTGATTCTGTGATTCCAGCTGGGGAAAGCCCCCATGGGATAACATGGCAGCTCCTGCCACCCTCCACGCTGGTGCCTCTCAGGAGCAGGGTCACTGCCCAGGCAGGCAGCTTCACTGGAACCAAAGCAGCCATGGGAAAGCCGTGGAATCACAGAGTGGAATCACAGAGTGGAATCACAGAGTGGAATCACAGAGTGGAATCACAGAGTGGAATCACAGAGTGGAAGAGAGCTTTAAGGCCAGCCAGCCCCAGCCCCTGCCGTGGACAGGGACACCTGCCAGCAGCCCAGGTGGCTCAGCAGTGCAGCACAGGAGGGCAAACACCTGCATCTCCAATGACTCTGCTTTCCCAAAGCTGGGATAACCCCAGCGCTGCTGCTGGAAACCAAAACACGTTTTTCAGTGTAATTTATCATCTGTTTCACGTGGCTGACAGTGTTCATTTCAAACCAAAGCTCCCGGGCCAAGCACATTAAAATCATTCCTATTTTTCAGAAGTGAATGCCACAAGGGCCAGGAGCAGCATTAACATACCCACTCACATTTCCAGCCTGGCTGGTACCAGAAACCAGCACGGACAGAATCATCTTTTGAACTCTCCAAGGTGGAGAATCACTCTTTAAATAAAGAGGAGATACATAAATCCTTGCTCAGCTGGTCTCCCCTCCTTACTGAGCCACAACAGACCATAGGAAACACCCCTGATACTCCCAGGCTGTGCACAGCAAGGAAACAAGGCAGAAACACAGACATCCCACAGCCACAGGTAAATAGGAGACGACCATCACAGGCACCAAAGTCACTCGAGTGCCACCACAAAGGTGCCAGGGCTCCCCCTGCAAGTACCTGCCTGGGTGGTGGGGGGAGAAATCCATCTCTGGTGGAAACAAACGAGCAAAACCAGGGAAAGGCTCTTAAGGCAGAAATGAGGATGCTAATCAAGAAGGCAGGAGGAAGGGGAAAAAAATTCCTTTGGCCTGTGGAAGCAGGCAGTAAATAGCCTGAAACTGGGTATTAATTCAATTTATACAAATGCAGTCCAAGCTATCAAGTTAGGGCATAGCCTCTCTGTAGTGAGGAGTCATTGGAGTGACTGCCAGAGCTCCAGGATCCAGAAGATGCTCCAGGATCCAAAAGATGCCCCAGACCAACACAGCAGAACGATGGAGGATGGAAGGAAGCCCAAAGCTGCTCAGTGCTGCCTTTTCCCCACGCTCTCCTGATACATCGATGAGGAATCCTTGCCCAAATCCTGTACCCGATTTCTGCTGACCTGAAGTTATCCTGCAGCAGATGATGGATATTTCCTAGCCCAGCAGCCTCTCTTGCCTGGCACTGCTCTGCATATTAATGATGCCTAATGACACCTAAAAGCCTCTGCAAAGTCTCACATATGGATTTTACCACTTAGGCTGAAGTCATAAAGAGCCAGCAATGGCAGAGTGTGTTTAATGACCAAAACCAAGCAAGGAAAGCATTCATTAAGACATCACCTGACTCCTGTGGAAAGAGGCATTAAGATGATTTTTCTCCTGGACCAGTGGTGGGAGGTGAGGAAGGTGATGAGTAATACCAGTTTGAAAGGGATCTTTAAAATATGCATTATTTGAGTTGGCAAGGAATAAGTCAATTCAGTGGAAGGAGGGGAGGGGGAAAAGGGCCAGGGGAATGAAGAAGAGAGCTGCCTGTCCATGACATTGCCAGCTTGGGACAGTGATGGAAGATCAGCCCCCAGGAACATAAATGACCTTCAGCCAGGCTCCTGGAATGCACTGCTTCCCCTGACTGCTCAAGAGGCACTGGCAGCTGATCCTCACCTCCAGAGCAGGATGATGACTTGGGGGGGATAAGGCTGAAAAGAGGGGTTAATTAAACAAAGAGGCAAATAGGCAAGAGACTTGAGGAATTGATTAGGCAATGAAAGTAAATGGCTTGGCAGAACAACCCTGGTATCACATCCAGCAGATGCAGTGCTGCTCTAGTGATTGATATTCTCACTGGATGTTCCTGCAGCCATGGGGAGAGCTGGGACATTGACTGGGGTAAATGAAATCACAACCCACACACCTCCTCCTCTACTCTCTGCAAGGAGAAAAAGCTGCCAGGGACCTCTCCACCCAGAGATCAAGGCATCACCAAGGACTCAGGAAAACAATCACTTTGCCAAAGAAAACACAGAAAAATCTATTCGTGTCATTTGCTTGCTTTGAGGAACAGTGCATCAACATTCACACAAGTGACCAGAACCAGAACCCCAGAGTCCTTCCTCCCTTCTGCTCCACACCTAGACTCCACACTTTCCACACTCCCGTGCAGATCTATTTCTGTTTGTTTGCAAAGTCATGTGGCCAGGGGAAAAAAAACACACGTCAAACATAGACCATGCCTGTGTTACTCATCCAAACGTTAGTCCATGCTTTTTTTGGTAAGATATCAGTAAAGAAAGGAGACTTCAGCCTGGTTTCAAGTCTTGAATCGTTGTGTTCATGAGGTCAGAACTACAGCTGGGATAAATTCCTCCCCAGCACCATCAATCCCAGCGCTGGAGCGCCGAGACGCTCCGGCCAGCGCAGCCTGCCCTGCATTTTTAACCTTGATTATACAGGATTGTTAATCACTGACCCATTCTCCGGCTGCCCCGGTTGCTAAGCGACCCCTTCTTGCTCCAGATACTTTTTAGAGCTGGTTAGGAAATGGCCAAAAGTCAGCAGAGTGAGGACTGAGTCTAATGGGGACAGATCCTGTCTGAAGTGAGGGAGACTCACCCACACCCCCACCCAAGGTGTAAAAACCTCTCAGAAACGACACCTTGGGACATCTGAAACCCCTCACAGGGGTTTGAGAGGTCCTAATGGCAATGTAATTACCTCCCTGGCAGGAGGGCAGGGACTTGCAGAGACCAGTGATTAAAAACAATCAGGCAGAATTAACCAGGTGAGCGTAGAAATTGTCCAGCCAGTGTTTCTGTGCCCCTGTCACCCTGCAGCCCTCCCTTCCGAGCTCCCAGCCGTGCCCAAATTCCTTCTGCTGCTCCCTTCAACAGCCTGGGGCTCTGCAGCCCCCCAGGATCCTTTGGATTTGCAGGAGGGGACTTCAGAACTCCAGGATTTTTACCCTTCTGGCAAACTAAATACAGTGCAACATCCACAGTCCTGCCTGGGCCATCTACCTCTGGTTTTCCCTCTCTTTGGGAAACATTCTAAGCAAGGGCAACACTTGCTGTGTTACAGAACCTCAGGGCCATCTCCTCCTGCTGTTCCACCCCTGTGTCACCCTCTCATGCACAGCCACTGTGGTGTTGTGATCACCAACAGAAATACCACTTCTATCCTGTAGAAACCAGGGGCTAAAACGCTGCAGATTCACCCCAAAGCAAGACCAAGCAACCACATCAACTGTTAAGGGGGAACTGAAAAAAAAATTCAGGATTTGCAAGGAACAGGAAAACGCCAAGGTTCTGCTTTTTCTGCCTTTTCCTCTTTTAAATGTAACCTCGTGGTGTGGGTTCTGGGCACAGCTGGAGTTACTGGTGGAACCAGTGTAAAGCAGACCTCTGAGATCAGGTTCCCAGAGCAGCTGAGCACTGCAGTAGGAGGCTGTGGCCATGTGCCAGAGTGGGAACTCCAGTGGCTAAGCACATTCTTGTTTGATGAACAGTTCAATATATTGATGCAAACATGCTTTTTTTTGGTTTTTTTTTCAAGTTTTTCTTTAAACCTTCGAGAGAACTTAAGCAGAACCTAACATGTCCAAGGGCAGGCTGGACAGGGCTTGGAACAACCTGGGCCAGTGGAAGCTGCTCCAGCCCAAGGCAGATGATCTTTAAGGTCCCTTCCATCCCAAACCAGTCTGTGTCTCTCTGACTCCATACAGTACTGGGGTACCTCACCCAGACTGCAAAGGCTTCCAGCTTGTGCCTCTCTTTTCCAGCCACAAATCATCATCTCAACAAAAGCAGCCCAAGCCACAGCACCAACGTTTTATGAGTAGCAGGCATGGCTTAAAGCACAATTTCGTCAACATGGGAGAAAGATCTGGACAGCAGGATGATAGCCAGGGACAACAAGCAAACAAAATGCAGAGAAGTATAAGGATGAAGATGCTGCTATGAAATTATTAGCTTGGAAAAGAAATTATTAAGCAGGAAGAAGTCATCCAAAACCAGAGGGCTCTGTGAGTAACCTGAGCACTTGTGTTTGGCTATTTTTTGATAGTGTGTTATAAAGGAATGGAAACCTTAGCCCCGCTGGGGTTTGCTGCTGCTCCCAGGGCCGGGCGGGTTTAGGGAATTTGGTGGGAATAAAACCAAGAGCTGTGCAGCACAGAACTCTGGCACTGCCCTGTCAGTCACCGCAGGCAACACGATCCCATCACCTCCAGCTCACCCGGGGAAATTAAGCGTGGTTTCACCAAAAAATCCTGGAGCTGCTGATGGCAATCTGCCCTCCAGACAGGTCTTGCGCAACCCCGACCCCATCCCGAGCCAAGGATGGGAACCCCAGACAAAACCCCAGTGCAGGAGGCAAAAACAGAACCGGGAATGCTGTGGGACTGAACATTTGGGAAGGCTGTGGGTTTGAACATTGGGAAGGCTGCTGGGACTGAACATTTCCACCGGTGCTGCAGAGGAAGGGCTGGAGACAGCCCAGAGCAGGAAACTGTGCCAAGCAAAACTGCTGGGAGCACTCGCTGCTCGCTCCTGAGCAAAGCTTCCAAGGAAAGAAAACAAACCCCTCTCGGGTCAAGAAGTGCCTGGAGTGCAAAGCCCGCACTGGGCTCTGTCCTCTGCCCTCCCCAAGGCTCAGAAGGATGGGTGGGGAGAGCAGGACACACAGCCAAACATCAGGGGACAGACAGCAGAAGCCCTTTTGTCTCAGGGATGCACATGGACAGAAGGGGCAGCACTGGCACAGCCACTCCTGAATCCATTCTGCTCCCGTTCCCCAAGAGCCATTCACCCACCGCCATCCAGCCCTAAAATTCATACAAACCATTTTATTCATAATTAATTAATGCCTGTAAACGTGGAAATTACATTACCATTTACAGTGCAGAAGGAGATAGCACAGGAAAACCTGGATGGCAGCAACAGCTCTGCACGGATCAGGAGGACACGGGGGATGGGGGCTCGGGCAGGCACGTTGAGCAACCATACAGTGAAATCTGTGTTAGCTCAAAATACAGATTTCTGCATCTTTGAAAGGCTCCTCAGGCCCAGTTGCAAGATTTGGGGTTCCAAATTAACCCCAAAACTCAGGACACAATTGCTCAAAGGGAGCAGGAAACAGACGTGTCCCACACAATCCCATGCTCAGCAGGGCAGGCAGATTGCAGACAGGGTAATGGCCATGTTGAAATCCAGCAAAGAAGAAAAGGTTCGTGTACGTGGCCTTCCTGGCCCTGAGCTGCCCAAAAACAATGATGCACCAAGTACAGGGAAGTTTCAGGGTAAGATTCCCCCCAAAAATCCTTAGAGAAGCCAGTGAGGGCCGAGTGGGTGCCTGTGCCAAGTTTTCCTTACAGAGGGAACGGGGGCAGGCTCCTTGCAGCACCCCACAGGAGCCTCTCGGGATGGCAAGGCAAACCCACCGTGCCAAGGAACAGCACAGGCATGTCTGCTGCTGGAAAAGCAGGCTCTGGAGAGATGGAGAATGTGGATAGCAGGAACAAGAAGAACTGCTCTGTCTGGTGCCTCCTCCTCAGGCACCGCTGTCTGTGTGACTCCAGCCACCCGTCAGTCCCTGCTGCTGCCACACCGAGGATGTGGGATTCCAGGGGGATCCCAGGTCAGCCCTGGGGGGTGGCTGCCCCACAGCACAGTCAGAGGTGAGCACTCCCCAAGTGCCTGCACGCACGCTCACACACACACAGAGTCAAGGAGCACCACGAGAAATGCAGCTCCTGTGCAGCTGCAGGGAAATGCCACGGCTTGCTCCCTGCAGCATCTCCAGCAGACAGCGTGCAAGCAGCTCCATCCTCCTTCCAGCTCAGGCTGCCCCAGCTGCTGATGGCTCCAGCCCCACAGAGGCCAAGGCTTTACAAGCCAGTCCAAGTCCTGAATTTGCACACCACGAGTGTAAGAGTTCAGCAGATGCCCCAGTGTGGCTGGCATTTCAGTGCCATGCCCGAGGGACATCATCTGTGTGTGTCTGCACCTCCAGGCTCCAGCAGCTCGCTGAGCACAGAGCAGCTGAACAAAACTCCTGGACTTCAGTTGGAATTAATGCCAGTTGTAAAGATTCAGCTCAACTGAGCCCAGGGAAGGGCAGCAAAGCTGTGAAAGGTCCAGAGTGCTAAGACTAAGTCTGAGAAGCTGGAATGGGGCTGCCACACCATCCCCACCCTGCCCTGGCACCCCACAACCTTTGGGAAGGGAGCAGGGAGCACCATGCCCAGCTCATGGATTGTGTTTGCACGTTGGCTGCTCCACCCAACACCAGATAATCCCAACCCATCACGGCTGGGAGAGCCCCCCGAGCTCCCTGTGGGTCTGAACGTGCCCCCCTCATTCCTGCCCCCAGCACTGGGTCAGGCTCTCCACAAGGAAAAGCCACCAAGGTTCTGACAGCCCCAATCCAGACACTTCCCAGACACTTCCCAGCAGCACCAGCACAAGCTGTGGAGCAGGGCAGGCAGGAAAACTGCAATTTCCTCATCAGAACAACCTCCATTCACAGCAGGACCCAAAGCAGCAGAAACAGCTCCTACAAACCCCCCCTCAGCAAAGTGAGGGCACCTCACACATCATAAATACCACTCCTGAGCTGGCCATCGAGGGCTGTGCTTCAATCCACAGCAGGCAACGAGCACAAAACAATTACAAAGAATAATATTGGAAAATGCCCATTAGGAAGAGTAGATGAAAAAAGCTTCAAAAGAGAAAAAAACTTTGACAAAGACACTCCTCTTTCTTTTTTTTTTTTTTTAACCCAGCTACAGACAGTACTAATTTAAGGGAAAACATTTGGCTGAAAAACACAGAATCATGGACCAGAATTTGCTTTAATTATGTAACTGACTTCCCACACAAACAAATCCAAGCCATGGAAAACACTTTTAAAATGCCACGAGTTCAGCCAAAGAGGAGAATGTGCCACAATAATTAATGCTTCTTTGCAATCTCTGCAAGGTATTCACCACTTGGTTTTGCCCAGGGGAAATAAACCCTGCTGCAAAGTGACATAAAACACTGCTCCAGAGCAAAACCTGTCTCTGCCCCGTCCTGATTTCTGCCTGGAAAAAATCCACACGTGCAGGTGAGCTGAGAGAAGTGGGTGAGCTCCTGAAGGCACCTCCTGCACTGGGCACCCCCTCCCCATCCCTGGCTCCCTCTGGGGAGGGGAAATCACTGTCACCCCCACTTCAGGAAGGAAAAATGAGACAGATATAGATATGGTTAAGAAGAAAGCGCAGCAGGCAATTAAAAATAAAAGAAGAATATAAAATTCCTTCACATCAGAGGCAGAATCGCCATCTAGGCTATTGCACTCCATTAATTTTTTAGCAGTGCTACCCATCCGAGGCAAATATCAGACAGAGAATTTATACTTCAAGTCTTTGGAAGCAAACCTTCTTGCAGAAAAAGGAGAGGCGAGCTGACAGCAATCCATTTGCAGTGAGGAAAAAAGGGATTCCCTCTCACACACGGCAAAGTCAGCAGCAAATCCCCCATTAGTGCAGGCTGCTTTCAGCAGTACACCTGATTTGAAAGGGGCTCAGAAGGCTTAGAACAAGCCAGTAAAGTCAGATACTTTTGCAGTGAAGGGTTCAGAGGCAGTGGGTTTTTTGGGAGCTTTGACATATTCATTTATTTATGTTTTTCCTCCCCACTTTGAGCTTTTGCTACACCAGTGTCACAAGCTAAACCCCAAAGGGGAAAATACCAGTTTATTGTATTTTTATACACTGCTTCAATGGCAGGAGGAGATTTTTGGGCCCTCCCTCAGAGCCAGGCTGCTTTTCCAGGGAAGAAGCCAAAAGCTTCTCCTGTCAGGGGGATGCTCACACAAGCCCTCCTTGCTCTAATTAGGGGTTAATCCTGATCTCTCTGCCTGTGGAGAAGGAATTTAACAGTGAGGAGCACAACTTTCTGTGCAGCCCAGCAAAGGTTTGACATCAAACACAGCCCCGGCATCTGAACCACTCGCAATGGGAATTCCCACAGCCAGGAAAGGGAGACCAACAGCAATTCTGCAGAGTCACAAGAGGTGCAAAGCAGAGCAACAACCTCCCACCAAAGACTTGTCCTGCTATTTCAGCACAAGCTCCTTTTGTAAAGAAAAAAGGAGAAAAAAGCAGACTTCTGCTTAAAATATATTCTGGAGGTTACATAAGGAACGTTTAAAAAACCAAAACCCTTTTAGTTCTTTGTTAAAAGGAAACATCCTGAGCGGAGGCCCCAGGAAGAAATAAAAACAAACTCCTGCCACAGTGGCAGAGCAGTGACCGAGTCCCCTCTGCTGAATGCACACCAGGAGTCCCCAGGCAGGGCTTCCCCGGCACTGCCCAGTGCTCAGCTCCTCTGCTCCTAACGCTGGGCCAGATAAATAAATCAAACTGAATGCTGCATGCATGAGTAACTCCTGACTTCAGACATTTACCCGGGACTATTCCCACTGCCCCCACGTGGGTCACCTGCAGTGCCAAGCCGTGCAGGTGCCCAGCAGGGAGGACGGGCATCAGGAATGCTCTCTGGGAGCTGCTGCTGGGTCCCAGCTACCAGGAGGCAAAGGAGGGTCCCCACAGGCACAGGATCAGCCAGGCAGGAGGGTTTCCAAGAGAAGCCTGCTCCCAACCCTGTCCTGCACCAGGGCAGGCACATGGGTGAGATCAGCACCATTAAAACGAGCCAGGGCAATCCCATTACAGCTGGGCTGGCTAGCTCCTAACCCAGACAAGCTTACACACACCCTTAATCAGCTCTGTGAAGGAAGCTCACTAGTCTCCTTCTAGGACCAGCTTTCCAGAACTCGAGGGATCAGCAGCAGCACTTTTAAAAGACGAGGAAATAAACCCAGCCCCGTTTCCCTGTGCAGCAGAAGCCCCAGGGAGAGCAGGGGCACAGGGACACAGTGCTGGGCAAACCCACACCACAGGGCTGCCTGCTGGGGCTCAGTGCCACCCCTGAGCAGCAGCCACATTCCAGGGACCAGGAGCAGTCCCACTCCCTGTGGCAGGTAAGCAATGTCCCAGTGCAAGCAGCTGACTCGTTATTCCCATTTTATTCCCATTATCCCGAGCTAGCAGGGTCACTGCAGCTGAACCACGGGCACAGCATCCTGCGAGACCCACAACCTCCTGGTTGGACTCGGGTTTATTTCCTTTTCTCAGTGTTTTCTCTGTGAGGCAGACACGAAATGCTTCCGCACGCTGGCCTTTGGGTCACGGGCTGGCCACCACTCCAGCACAAATAAATACTGAGGGGCATGCTGGGTTCTAGTCACCTCAAATAAAAATAAAAAACCACAACTAAAACCACTACTCGAACCAAAATAGCAGCATGTTTACTTTGTGCCTCTGGAGTGGGAGCAGGTATTGCAGGGCAAGTACAAAGAGGGCAGGGTAAGTGGCAGCAGCACTCTGATAACGAGGAGAAGGGAGATGAAAACAGACCCAGCAACAGACCTGAAAGGAGAAAAACCCAAGCTCTGACAATCACTTTGACATCACTGTGATTTCAGCTGTATGGATGGAGAGATCACTGTCAGTGTTCCAATTCCCCTAAACTCTATTTCTACAAGGGATATCTTACTCTGTAAAAAGCACTGACACAAAACAACTCCACTCTGGCACACTTTCAGGCCCTGAATTTCAGAATGTTCTAAAGTGAAACAAGAATGGGGAATTTTAATCTCAGCAAGCAGAGATAGTATTTCAAACAGAGAAAACACTGGCACAGGTTAGCAAAAGACAAATTGATTGAATCTCTCCCAAAAGCTAAGAAGGGCAGAAATTATCTTTCTGCACTGAGCTTACAGACATAATTTTAAAGGAAAGCATCCCTGGAGGAGTGACACTGCCATGCCCAGCTGCAAAGACAAGATTTAAGGCTGGATTGAGTTTTGTGGCCAAGCCAGGAGGTGTTCCATGGCACCAGAGAGACCTCAGCTCTGGGCTGGCTTTGGCAAGGACCAGTGTGGCCACCGAGGCCCCACGGCCCCTGGACCCACCCCAGCCTCCCATCCCCATCTGCCACCAAGCCAAACCAGCAACAATTGCCACCCTGCCCTGAAACATGCCATGGCACATGCAAGAGATGCTCCACTGGGTGTGGGAGACAGAGCCCAGCGCTCCTAAATTCCTTCAGAAAGACGGAAATGCCTCAAAACTGAGGCCGTTCCAGCAGCGTTTGCCTGTGTGCTCTTGGTGAAAGAGAACAAAAAGGTTTCCAGTTCTCTTCAACAGGTACCTAAAAATTAGGCAGGAAGGGCACGTGCACCTTCTGCAGGGAAGCAGGAAACACCACACAAACTCATGATTGCCTCTCCTTTCCTGTATTTCTGTCATTTTCCCATCCTGCAGTGCTACAGAGCAACAGGAGAGCCCAAAGGCTCCTGCACACAAGAGAAGAGAAGCAGGAGGTGCAGTGCCTGCCCCTGAAGTACAAACAGGTTCAGACACTTTCTCTTGCAGAGATAAAGGGTTTCACAGACAGTTCCTCCAGCATTACCCTGCTGGGGAAGGGAAAGGGATATTGTACATTTACACTGGCACTTCGATGGGGTGAACGGCTCTGTGTGCCCTGTATTAAAGAGCTGATGAAGTGCACAGACATGCTAGACATTAATTCTTTACAAGTGGGGGCTTTGGGGTTTGTTTTGATTTTGTTTTTTGACCCAGAATCCTTCCCTTGGGACAACCTGTTCTTTCTACCCACGCTGAGGGGAAATCCAGAACTGCAAGCCCAGGCTGATGAGGACACTCCTAACTCCCTGACTGCCCAAGTGCCTCTGGATTGTCATAATCACTTAGCACAGAAACTCCACAAGATCATAATTCCAACCCCTGTCCCTGCACAGACACCCCAACAACCCCAGCCTGGGCACCCCTGGCAGCGCTGCCCAAATGCTCCTGGGGCTCTGTGGGGCCGTGCCCGTTCCCTGGGGAGCCTGGGCAGTGCCCAGCACCTCTGGGAAAGAACCCTTCCCTAAAATCCAACCTAAACCTGCCCTGGCACAGCTCCAGCTGTTCTCTCAGGTGATGCTGATGGTGATTAAATGATCCTTTCTCACAAAGCTCAGAACAAGTCAAGCACAGGCTTTTCCATTTTTGGCACAGCTCTCCAGAGGATGCAGTTTCACCACTGAAGTACAACTGACTGCTGAGATCAAGAAAATAATTTAGTGGCAGGGAAAATAATTGAGTGGCTCAGCTCAGCAGATCAGCACACCAACACTGGTGCTGGGAAAAGCTGTGCAGACCCCAGGCAGGGCAACACCCCTGGGTAACCCTCAGAAATGCTCAATGACTCCCATTGCTGCCTTGGGAAACTTTCAGAAAGTACCAAAAAATACAATGATTCCTAGCTTCTGCTGGGAGAAGGGCTATATTCTTTTTAGGACAGCCTAAAGAGAGACCAGTGTCCAGCTTGGACATTGTGCAGGACCATCACTGGTGCCACTGTTTTCCCTCATTCTAACCCAGGTTTCCCCTGCACACACAGGGTCCCAGAGCACAGATGCCTTCCCAAGGCTCCCCCTCAGAAGTGAGAGAAGTCTTTGACATGAAGGGGGGCACAGAAACCCAGCAGGAGAGGTCCCCACACCTGACAGATCATTGGTGGCCCAAGGGGATAAACAGGTCCCTGTCTGCCTGTGCTGGAGCAGCTGAGCCACGAGGCAAGAAATCCACACATTCCTTCTGTCAGCAAGGATTTGGGATGATGGGAGAGAAGGTGCCCAGCCCGAGCTGCTGGCATTGTCCCGAGGCTCACTCCCACCACGTGTGAGCTCTTCCCTCCCCGCCCACAGAAACAGGGAACAAATAAATAAATTCAGTTGTTCACTGACTCCAGAGAGCTGGACCTGCAGCAGGCACATCTCCCGAGGCACTGCATGTCCTGCCAGCCCCAATTCCCCACAGGGTGATTCCCATCAGGGTGCCCCTGCCTCCCCCACAGCATTTGGATGCTACAGGCTCTCAGCAGAACTCTGCTTCCACTGCTGCTGCCAGCCCAGCAGAGCTCCAACCCTTCTGGAAAAACATCCTTTCCTCCTTCTTGTCCACCCACACCCCTTTGTTCTTGTCCCTCACCCCAGGATGAAGCAAACAGGCCAGGCTCAAGGATGTCCTTCCACGCTTCCAGCACAAGGAACAACCTCAAGCACAACTTCCCTTCAGTAAAATTTGGGTTCTCTGCAGAAAAACTATGGATTTGCTCCTTCAGCTACACCAAGCTCAGAGTTGGGTTTTAAGCACAGGGTTCTGTCCCCTTTGCTGCTGCTGCCTCTCCTGCTCCCACCGCAGGGCAAAAGGAGGCACTGGGAAAAGCACTGACAAAAAAAAAGACTTGAGACAGGCTGCACTGGAATGGACCAGCCCAAGGCACTGAGAGGTACCTGCCAGCCCAGCAAGGCCTGGCTTCGTGTCTGAGCTTTGCAGGGCCAGCTCAGGAGACCAAACTGCAGGGGCCAGGGCCAGGAGCAGCCACGGCAGCTCAGCCAGGAGGCAGTGAGTGCGCAGCCTCACCTGGCCAGGTGTGCAGCAGGGGAAGGGCACCTGCTTTTCCTTTTCCTGGCACACCTGCCCTGCCCAGACCTGCACAGCTCCAGGGCACACAGGAGAAGCCCCCAGCAGCCACATCCACCTGCCCCAGGAGCTGCTGAGGCTGGAACAGGAGAACCAGAGAGCCCGGGGGCAGGCGGGGGCAGACATACCCTGCCTGGAGAGGGGCTAGGGCAGGAGATGACTCCCTGCCACGAAAATGCAGCCAGCTCATCCATCAGACCCGGGGGGTCCCTGGGAGGGCTGTTTTCCCTTCTTTTCCAGGAAGGGAAAGGAGGGGGGAGTGTCTTTTGGCACTCTCAGTTAAAAAATACAGAGCAGTTAAAATACAGACCTACTCCCTGCTGGCCAAACCCACAGGCACTCCTTCCAGGTGTGCCCCTGCCTCCTTCACCCCTGGGCAAGGCCAGAGGGGAGGACATCCTCCCTCAGAGGGGAGAAAAGGCAGGGAAAAGGGATGGAGTGTGAGATCTGTCAGTTAAATCAAGTATTTGAATCCACAACTGCAACTGAGCACTGCACAGGGACACTTCTCACCCTGGTCTGGCTAGGGTGCCCACACTCACAGGGTTTGTTTGTTTGTTCCACAGGGTCTGTCACAGGGTTTGTTTGTTCTACAGGGTCTGCTGTCCTAAAACCAGAGCCCAGCCCTGCTCCTGAGAGCTTTGGGGGAACTTCTTTCCTTCTCTGTGGAAGAGCTCTGCTGGTGACAAGGACAGTGGGGCTGGTGGCACTGAGCTCTGTGGTGGGGTCACACACCAGAGGGAAGGGATGGGGCACCCAGAGGGCCCTGGAAGGGCTGCAGGTGGCACTGCAGGTGACAGCCTCGTGGTGTTCAACAAAGCCAAGGGCAAGGGCTGCACCTGGCTCGGGGCAGTGCCAAGGACAAACACAGGCTGGGACAGAATGAACTCCCACTGCCACAGGGCAGGGATGGGTGGGAAGGAATAGTCCTTGTATTATATAGATAGACAGATATAATATATTTTCAGTTATAGATACAGAGATATAATANCCCTGGATCCCTGGCAGTGCCAAGGCCAGGCTGCAGGGACACTGCACTTCATTCACTGTTCACCTCAGCCACACACACATTCAAAAAAAACAGATAAATAAACCCAGCCCAGCCCAGGCACAGCTGGATTTGGCCATCAGCTGGCTGCTGCTCAGCACCATCCAAGCCTTTTCCTGAGCCATCAGGAGCCTCACACAACACCCACCTGACAGGTACGAGGTCATCTGCCCATTCTCAGGTTCATTTGCCCAGAGAGAAACTCATGCAGTCCTCACAAAACCTGATGCACATTGTTAAAAAAAGCTGCTAAATACAATTAGGCTGCAAAATCCCCCCTCCAATGGATATTACTGGAAGCTGGGGGAGTGTTGGAGTTCTAAATGCGAGAATTTTAAACTTTCTGTACAGACAAACCCTAACCCCCAAGAGAGCACTGCATTTAACCTGGAGCTGTAGAACAAGCTTCCAAAATCGACTGATAACACAGAAATTACCAGTGTAGAGTTAGTTAGAAGCGTGTAATATCAGATAGAAAACTTAAGAGTTTAAAATTTTAAAATAGAGTAATAAATATAAAACAAAATAGAAGTTTAAAAACAAAAAAAAGTTATTCTTCTTTACCCTTTTCTTCCTAAGTTTAAGTAATATTTTGTAATTAGGCAAAAAAGTCTGCAGTGTGGACTTTGAAAAATTAGTTATTAAGTTAAAAGTAAAAATAATTTAAGTATCATTTCTTAATTAAACACTTTATTCTTAAAACACCTTATAACAATAAAAAGTTAGCCTTATTAATAACCTACATAGCTCACTGCTGTGAAACTGTAACAAAATAAGAAACAATAAACACCTAAATCTAAACACAAACTCCTGTCTCAAGTGCTATCAACCCCAACCTCAACAAGAGCAAAAAAAAAGGAAGGAAAAACCAGCAGGGGAGCATTTTGGAGAAGGGTCAGCAGCACCTGCCCAGCTCCATCCTCATGCCTGGGACAGAAGGGTCTGGCACTATTTAGTGCCTTCCTATGATGAATACAGAAATACAGATTATTTCAGCGTGGAAGAAAACCCAGTGAGAGCTCTCAGCAGAAAGGCTGCGCTCACCCCAAATCCTGCCCCCCCAGCAGGTACCTCCAGACACCCAAAGTGGCCAAAGGAAAACTGTCCCTTTATTCTCCCAGTCCTCTGAAGCCTTCCTGATGCACATCAGAACATTCCCTTTCCAGGAGTAGGAGAGAAGTAGGAATTTCACACCAATTCCAAGCTGAAAGCCAAACAGCTTTAATTTGGGACAGGGATACAGAAAGGTGCATGGCCAACAAATAACTGCCCAAAGTAACAGCAGGCACTCAGCCTCCCTCACACAAGCCTTTCAGAGAGGACAATAATTACAATTAATCCATCACTTAATCTCCTCATCACTCCTGGGCAAACACATTCTCAGACATTCGCACACCAGGGAATTGTCCAGGCTGGAAAAGCCCTCCCAGAGCAGGAATGTGACCTGTGCCTGATCCCCACCTTGTCACAGCACTGGGTGCCATGTCCAGGCCCTCCTGGACATCCATTCCAATGTCTCATCTTCCTGAGAAGAAATTCCTGCTGATGCCCACCCTGAACCTCCTTTTCAAGTCATCCTACTCATGAAAATTTCACCTGGAAAAGAAACTGGGAAAAGCCCAGGTAACACCAGAGGCTTCATTCAAAGCTCCCAGAAAAGCAGATTCTCAGCCAAGGCTCAGAAGTTCCCCACATTGGGGGGGTCCCACCCTCCCATCCAGCTCCTTGGGCTGGGTTTAAATGGTCCATGAGCTGCTCCAGTGAGTGGATATGCAGAACCCCCAGCAAGCCCCTCTGACTCAGTATATTCCACCTAACACACAGAGAACAGATTTAAACAGGCAGGAGTGATTTTAACCACACAATAACTCTGTTACCAACACAGTCTGAGAGCAGACAAGGGTAGGAATAGAAATTCTGGCAGTTTTTGTGACACTTCAGTTCCGTTTAGGGAAGACCTCAAACACTCATTTTTTTTCTTTGCTTTATTACTGGAGGAAAGAAAATATTCCAGCATGGGAGCCCTGAAGCTAAAATTAAACCCCTGTAATTTGGGTTCAGCAGAAGTTGGTGCAGTTCAGATCCCAGCCACAATGAGAGGTCTCCAGCATTATCAAGTGTCAACAATTTCCACTGGCCAGCACACAAGCCAGCTTTGTTCTGCACTGGAAGCCACAAACACAAGCAGCAGTAATTGCTACCAAAGGCAAAACACACAAAAAGCCCAGCCAGGCCACGCAGAAGGGGAACACAGGAATGGGCACAGGGCTCCTGCCACCTCCACTCCCAGCTTTAAAAAGCCCAGAGGAAAATCCAGTACCGTGCACCCAGCAAAGCAAAGGAAAAAGGATCCTAAAAAGGCACTTGTTAAAGATGAGGAGCTGAATGCACGTTTAATGGAACATCCTGTTCATTAGTGATGGAATTTCATCAGCAGTTTAAGGGAAGAGACAAAACTCAATCAATTTCTCCTGGAACTGCACACACCGCCAGGCTGAGCCTCAGCGAGCTCGTCCCAAGCCATATTAAAACCCCAATCAATTAATCCTAATTGCTCCCCTGATTTTCACAGAGGGATCCTCACACTCCAGCAAGCCCCAGTAAAAAAAAAATCAAAGACAAAAGGGGATTTTTACAAAAGCAACTCACTCCTCTGGTGTTTTTATACTCATTGAGCTATGCATTTCCTTAGCCTGGCAGGTGATTGTGCCACCCCAGTGCCCTTCCTCACAACCAGCCCTGAGCCAGGGCCAGCACAGGCCATCCTGCTTTAGAACTCACAGAGCACACAAAGATTTATGATTCACAGGAGAAATCCCAGAGCCACTGACCTCACTGCCAGATCTGCCAAGTGCCCATGGGACTCTCCCAGGACACAGGGATGGCCAAGCCAGGAGATGGGTTTCAGTAGAAACAAGCCAGGATTTATGTTCACAGAATCCTGGGACCTCTGCAGATCACCTTAGTCCAACCCCCCCTATCATGGCAAGGTCACCTGGAGCAGGTGACACAGGAATTTGGGATTTTTGGGCTGTCCCCAGAGATGGAGACTCCAGCCCCTCCCTGGGCAGCTGTTCCAGGGCTCTGCCCCTCCATGGACAGCAGTTCTTCCTCACACTGAGGTGGAACTCGTTGTGTCTCAGCCCATGGCCATCACTGACAGCTCTGGGATCCCAGACCCCAAACCCCCAGGATCAAAGCCCACTGCCACCTCCTGAGAGCCTGGTGGCACCACAGCATCGGGTTAAGTGGGAAAGTTGACTGCACTCAGCTCTGTCTGTGGGCTTTTTTCTTTTCCTTCCTGTGTTTCTGCTTTAAAGTGCCTCTGCCACTGCAGCACACCTGCCCAGACATCAGGAAGGCTCCTGGAGAAGGAACGAGCTCCAGATGGAGGCCGCCAGCAAGTCCTGCAGGTAGGAATGCAGAAAGGCAGGGAGGGCGCGAATTCGGGCTTTCATGGAAGCTCCAAGCAGCACAGAGAGCCCGGGAGCTGGCTGGCTGGGCAGGAAGCAGGGCTCCCAAGGTCCCAGACACACTTGCCAAAAGCAAACAGCCAGCCAGAGCCTGCTGGACACAGAGACAGGAGTTCTGTCAGCAGCAGGGCCTGCTGCTCACTGAGGGCTGCAATCCCCAGGGAAAACCCCAGCTGAGAGCTCAGTGGAAGGGCTGGAGAGGCCATTCCTCCCCGAGCCATGCCAAGATTGCCGTAGAAGAGGCCAGGTGTGGTGGGCTGGGGTAGGGACAGTGTGAAACAACAAAACCTGCCTGCTGCTGCAGCCACGGACGGGTCCCACAGACAAGCTGGATCCCAGCGGGAATTGCCCCAGCTTGCTGAGAGCTGTGAGTCTGCCTCAGCACTGCTTCCAAGGCAGGCTGGAAAGCCACAGGGAGGGCTGAAGCCTTGACAAATCTACCAGGTTACTGTAAAACACAAAAATTAAATTAAAATATTGGGAAAAAAAAAAGAAAAGGGGGAGGTGGGGAATCAAAAATCCCAAAAGGCAAGCAAAACTTTGCTAAGTTTTCCTTGCTGGCTTTCTGCACACTTCCTCCTGCTAATCAGCCAGGCAAGACACAATTCCTGTTGTTGCAGAGGAGTGCTAGTGCAGCAGGAAAAATCGTGGGCAAAGAATTGCACCACAGCTCTCTGGCACGGGCTTTACATCTCCAGATAGAAGATGCTCTGAGCGAGAGATGAGAGATGCTTTCCAGCTGTGCTTTCACCGGAGCACAGAGACATCCAGCTGCTCCATAAAGGTAGTTCCGAGAGTTTTTTGACAACAAAGGGAGGGGAAACTCCATCCATCTGAGAGCGCTTTTGTCAGGCAGTCTCAGAGAGGGTCACACATCAGAAAAAGAGATTTCTTTCTTTCTTTAGGTGCGAGCCCGCAGCAGCAGGGATTTGGCTCCTCAGCCAGCAGCCCTGCCCCGCAGCCAGGCACACAATTAGGCAAAGCAAACGAGTTGTCAATAAACCCTTGAGCGTTCAATGAGATGTCAATGTGCGCTGTCAGAATCCCTGCCACAGGGAGAGCCACAATCCCGAGTTATGCTGGATGTTCCTGTGATGAAGTTATTTTCAGTTGCTTTGAATCTTCTTCAGGGAAGGCAGTCTTGGAATTAAAAAAAAAAAAAAAAATTAAAAAAAAAAAGTCACGAGTGTCCTGAGCCGAGATGCACACACTTAATCAGTCCAGGCGTTTAAATTATTTATCCACGAGGAGGAAAGCTGAACTAATCTTAGGAACAGTGCATATGAGGGGGAAAAAGAGACACAGAGGCATGCCAAAGGCTGTGCTGCAGCAGAGAACCCTCTCACGCACAAGGCAACGTGGCCAGAGGTGTCCCAGGTGTTTGTCACTGCAGCCTGGGCTGCACAACCCAAAACACAGAGATTTGCTGCTGCCAGCAGAAAAGTTTCCCGAGTGGGAGGTGAAATTATTGTTTTCAGCCAGCTCAGAGCCCTAGTCCAAAGTTGGTGCTTTCCCTAGCTGGAAAGAGCAGAACTTTAAAACTGGGCTTTTCCCAAGCCCAAACCCAGTGTCTGGGGGAAAGCACAGCACTTCAGGAATTGTGGGTGCCACATCGAGTGCTCCCACCCCTCATCATCACCAACACAGGGAAAGCAGAGAAGGAAACACCTTTCCTTTCCTCTCATCTCTCACTTGAGCCTTCTCCTCCTCTCTCCCACCTGCCAAACTGCAGGGGCACTTCCCAGCTGAAGAGACATGGGAACAAGCTCCAAACTAAAATCCCTTCCCAGTCTGTGTCACGAAGCTTGGGCTGAGGCCAGAGAAGGAAAAACCTTCACCTTTCCTGAAGGCGACTCAGGGAGAACTTCAAGGTACTGCAGCTCACTTCCAGCTGCTGCTTCAATCATTCTGTTTCTCCCATCTGGGCAGCACACCAAAGACCACGAGGTTTGGGTTTAAGTTTCAGCTCAAAAACATCTCCTAGGAGAAGAATCATTCCTCCGTTCCATTAAGCAAAGCCCACGGGCTGCTGACAGGGCTGCTGCATCAGTGGGACACCACATCCTTGGTAAATATGTAAAGGGAAAAGCACTGAGCTGCAGGGCTGCTAATAAAAATAGAGAGGAAGACCCCTGAGACGCTGGCTTTGCAATTCCTTTTGACACAAGCCAGCACTCAAAGTCTCCTGGCTGAGTTTGCCCAAGAAACCCACAGAGCACTTCACAGCATCGCTGCTGTAACCATCAGGAGCGCCCAGCAGGCCCCTTCCCAAGGGAATGTTGTGTTTGGTGCTGACAAACACTTCACTGAGCAAGGAGAAACCGACAAGGAAGCGACACCCACGGCCTGGAAAGTGACACGGACTCTAGCTGAGCTGCACAGGGAAAGGGACTTCTTGTTACACCCAAGGTCTTGAAATTACTGCTCGGATAAGGAGACACTGCCGGAGGGACACGGCTTCACAAGGAGCAGCAGCCAAAGGAGAGGGGAAACAAGGAAAGGAAACAAAATAATAACAGACCAGCCTTCAGCACCATGGCCTGCCCCCAAGTACCCTAAGCCCCACTCCTTATTTCCAGCCTTCATTTGATGATTGTTTTCAGCCGACATCAGCCTTTTTACACTGTTTTCCCAGATTGTACTTTTGTCATTAGTTCTGGTCAGAGACAAGATCACAGAGCCACAGAATGTCCTGAGAGGGAAGAGCCCTACAAGCATCACTCAGTCCACCCTCTGGCCCTGCAAATCCCAAATCCCACCCCGGGCACCCCTGGAGCAGTGGCCAAACACTCCTGGAGCTCTGGCAGTCTTGGGCCAGGACCTTTTTTATGCTGTGGTGTCCAAAACTGCCCCCACTCAACAGGGCACATGTCATTCCTTTTTGTCTTCTTTTGCTTTGGATTTTTTTTTGGTTTTTTTGGCGGATTATTTGGTTTTTTTTAATTAAAGTGTCTTTTGCTCTAACTCTAAGCATAATGACTTTGGGGGGCTGACATTTCCCATGTCAGTTTTCATGGCAGAGGTACACACCTGAAGAGGATCTGCCCGGCCTTTCAAAGCTTTTAAACGTGTTCTCAGATAAGCGCAGCTGCGTTTTCAACAGTAGCTGAGATTACAGAATTTAAGAAAGGAAAATTTGATATAACGTTTCATGCTTTAGTTAACAAGTCTTCCAAGACACAAAGCTGCTCCAGTTGCTCTGGAAACTGTAACTTGGACACAACCATGCAGATCCATCAGCCCCCTGGCTATAAATGAAACCGCTTTAGCAGCGCCGCACATTTGTATGACAAACATTTATTAAAGCAAGCATTGCATCCCCATCCTCCCACAGCAAGGGCACATCCCGTGCTCCTCCTCAACAGAGCACAGCTGATTTCCTCTGGGCTCTAAGGGGAGCTGTGGGTCTGCCACTGAAACAAGGACCCACCAGGTAAGGGAGAGAGGGAACCTCAGGTGGGTGTCTGAGGGATACACCAGGGATTTAAGGCACCAAAAGGAGGCCTTGGGAGACAAAGGGACACGGTGGCCAGGCTGGGATTTGGTGCACACACTCCTGGCCCAGGAGGAGGCAGTGGGAAGCTGGGGACAGAGCCAGAGCAGCCACGGGGAGAAGGAAAGGGAGGACTGGACACAGCACCACACCAGATGCCAGACACATGGGCTTTTCAAAAACAGGGGGAAATATTCCACACGCAAACGACGGCCTGAGTGCTGGTTGCTGTGGAAACCATAACTTTGAATTCAGAGGCTAAAACCCAGCTCTGCTATTTATACCGTGCTCCTCACTACGGCACGAGAACTTCGCCTCGAGAGCGCAGCCCTGGGACTCACAAACGTGGTCCTGTGCCCCCTTACACACACTGATCCCCCCAAACCAGGCAGCACGAGGCTCTCCCAATGCTCCTCGCCACGATCACCTCTGATGATGGGCAAAAATCCCCCACCAGTGCCTTTCCTTTTCCAAGCGAGACCAGGTGAATCCCCGGACAGACACGGGGCAGGAGACATTGGACTCTGCTTTGGCCAAGAGCACCCAGAGACACCAAAAAGGCCCTTTCAAACAGCAGTTTGTCTTTGTCCCTCAGGGCAAATTGCAGTCAGCATCACCTGAGATCATGCAGGGCCAGAGCCCAACCTCAGTCGCCATTCGTGTAAGGTAAGGGCTCCAGAATACCGCCTGTAACATCCCAGAAAGCATAACTGGGTCATTAATGCAAGAATAACAACAACAGCAGCAGAGAGGCTGCAGAATGAACCATTCTGGGGAGAATCCCCGTAACGACACACATTTTCAAGCTGCTGTGCTGTGGCAGGAGGAAATGGCTTTTTCCTCCATGGCAATCACGACTCTGGGGCACCAAGTGCTCCCGAAGTGGGAGCAGGCATGATCTCCCTGCAGCTAAAGCTGAGGTGAGCCAACTATGTCGCATTCCTTTTCCACCTCCACCATTCCAGGGCCTGGAAGGGAAGGAACAGCCCCATTCATTCCCCACCCACTCCCCAGTCCTGTTTTCCCCCCAGCAGGATGAAGGTGCAGGTGTAGCACAGCCAGTAACTATCACAGGGTGACCATCCCCTTCCAGGACCTGGGCACCTCTCGGTCCCCAAACCGGCGCAGAAGGGCAAAGAAGGCAAAAGCTGAGAGGGAACCAAGGTCACTGACACCTTCAGAATCCCACGGGACTGTCCCATCCGTGCGGCTCCCTGGGAAGCAGCAAGGACAGCAGCTCCACGCAGTCCACCAGCAGCTCTGCCTGCCCGAGGCAAGGTTCTCCAGGGCACGGGCAGCCAGGGACTGCACAGGGACAGGAGTGGGGACGCAGCAGACGAGCTCCAGGAGCTGCCGAGGCAGGAAGTTGGTCTCTGTGGGATTGGGCCCTCACAGCACAGGTGAAGGAAGTCTCGTCTGCCCTTGCTCAACAATTTACATCACAGCACTCAAGTGTCGTTGGAAACGACAGAAGCATTTTAATAACGCAGGAAGGGGGAAAGATGCTCTAATCACAGACACCCAACTAACCACTCCATAGACCTCAGCCTCCCCTGATTTATTCCAAGACAATTTTAAACCGGAATTTCAAAATTATCAACAACTCCCGCGTGCTACGTACACCCTAGCCCTGGTCAGTTTCTGCTAGCCCAGCGCTCCGGGTGCCCCGATCAAGCGGGAACGCAGGGCCATTGACGAGGAACAACAACATGTCAGTTTCTGCCGGCGCTCCCCAAGCCAAGGCTGGCAATTCGCACTCCCTCCTGCCATTGCCTCCGCTCCCCGCGGACCCCGGGGCTGCGAGCATCCCTCGGGAGCCCGCACCTCCTGCCGGGGCAGCGCTCCCCGTGGATCCCCGGGCCGCGGGCATCCCTCGGGAGCCGTAACTCCGGGCTGTGCCTGCCTCCGGTGACCCCACGCCCGGGGCGGCCGCCTCACCTGCCCGCACCGCTCGCCCAGGCGCTGGGGGCAGGCAGCGGGCTCCGGCCAGCGCCGGCCGCGGGGTCCCGCAGCCCCAGCGGGGACGTTCCCAGCGCGGCCCCGGCGCCCGCGGAGCCTGCG
>VWZV01006347.1:0-127380 GCA_013397155.1 Irena cyanogastra | reverse complement strand
GGGGACAAAATGGCGGCGCTACGGGCCGTGTGCGTGATGCGGGGCGAGGGGGCTGTGCAGGGCGTCATCCACTTCGAGCAGCAGGTGAGGGCACGGCCGGGCCGCTGAGACCTCCCGGCGGGTGCGAACCCCCGAGATGTCCCTCTTCAGCCTTCTCCCCGTGGCCAGCGAGGCGGGAGGGAGCGGGGCGGGCTCAGCTCGANGAGAGCAGCCCTGCCAAGAAGGATTTGAGGGTGTTGGTGGGTCAGAGGCTGGACATGCCCTGTGCCCTGGGCTGATCCCACAGCTTGGGCAGCAGGAAGGGGGGATTCTGCCCCTGTGCCCCTGTGCCCCCTCAGCTGAGAGCCCACCTGCAGAGCTGCCCCAGCCCTGGGGACACAGCAGCAGGACCTGGAGCTGCTGGAGAGAGCCCGGTCTCGGTCCCGGTCCCGGTCCCGATCCCGATCCCGATCCCGATCCCGATCCCGATCCCGATCCCGATCCCGATCCCGCTCCCGATCCCGCTCCCGATCGCCGCCGCCAGAGGGCGCCTCCCGCCGCCCGCCGCCAGAGGGCGCCTCCGNGCGGGCTCAGCTCGAGGGCGCTGCGGTTCCAAATGGCCGCGGCCCCTGGGAGCGGCGCCGTCCCTTGCGGCCGGCCGAGGAGCCGCGGCCGCGGGGTCACTCGCGCTCCTCTCTGAAAGTACGGGATCTTTCTGGAAGGCCCCATCAGATAACAGGCGCTCGTTGCGCTTAGTGATAAAATAGGGAAAGGAATGTATTTGAGAGCGTTAAACGAACACAGATACTCCGCATAATGTTGTCGTGGGCTCGTGGCGGGGCCTCCAGTGCTTTCTGTCACCTTCGTTTGACACGGAGCCGAGTAATTCCAAAGTCCTTGTGGTGATGGTCTCCTTTGAAGGGTACTGGACCGGTGAAAGTCACTGGGAAAATCACTGGATTGGCCGATGGAGAGCACGGCTTCCACGTCCATGAGTTCGGGGACAACACCAACGGTAAGATGTCCCTCCGGGCCTTGGGGTCACGGCTGAGAAGCGGCTGCTCAGCTCTGGGGAGCTGCTCGTGGCGTTGCAGCAGCAGCTTGGGTCTCACGGCTGCAAATCTGTGTGAGGAAACCGTGACCATTCCTGAGGAATTGCTTCCTGGATAATACTCTGAGCATGTTGAGGCTGGTGGTCAAGGCTTGACATACCAAGCACTCACCTGAACGCTTGGATAACTCAGCGTTATGAAATAAGAAAGCTTCTGGCTGAGCCTGGGACTTGTAAGTCTGTGGCAGGTGATTTATCTCCAGGGGATTAGCAGGGCATGGCACGGGAGAGGAGCTGTTTGCTGTCGAGTGGTGTGGGAGCAGCAGCTTTATCCTGGGACCCTGCTCTGACGCTGTGCTGTGTTCCAGGGTGCACCAGTGCTGGCCCCCACTTCAACCCGGAGAAGAAGAACCACGGGGGTCCCAGCGATGCCGAGAGGTGAGTCCGGGGCATGGGCACTGCTGGGGGCTCTGGTGGTGCCTGAAAATCCCTGGGAATTCCTGCAGGGTTCCCGAGGTCGCATTTCTGTAACTGCAGCAGTTTGTTTCTCTGAGAGCCGTGGTGTGAAATACTCCCCTGGGGCCATTTTCTGTTTCTGTCATGGCTTGGGTGGAGGGGACAGCGAGGGCCTGGTGCTCATGCCGGGTATCTGTACTTCAGTGGGATGTGAGAGCTGGCTCTTCCCTGGGAGCAGCTCTCCCAGCCCAGCTCCCTTGGGCGGCTGCCAGAGGAAGTGGTGTGCCCGTGTGTGCTGGGTTTGGGGATTGGAGCTGGGAGCAGGGCTCGGGCAGCCTGGCCTTGCACAGGGAGCAGCCTGGCATCGGGATCACCCTTGGAATGCTCACCTCGGTGTCCCCCAGCGCTCCTGGTGTGGCTGATAAATCCCACCTGAGCCACAGGCCGGGCAGAGCTGGATGTGGGCCAGCTCCTGCATGACACAGCATGAAAAGTGTGTCGGGGCCCTGGCAGCCACTGCTCGGGGCTAAAGGTTGGGATTGTGGCTTCTGGAGCTTTGGCAGATCCTACTCCTGGTGTGCCTGTGGGCAGGGGAAATCCTTAGCAGGGGTGCAAGAAGTGGATCTTGCTTTTATCAGTGTACACAAACAACACTGAAGCTTCTTGGAAGCTTAAATCAAGCAAATTCCTCAGGGGAGAGCTGCCATTAACCCAGTTCTGTAGGATTTGGTTAAAAATAAGGAATTTTTGTAAAAAGCTGGTGGCCAGCCCTGGGCTGGCTGAGCTGGTCACCTGGCAGGGATGTGTCAGTATTCCAGGTTCCGAATCTGGACAGAGGAGCCTGCCAGAACAGCATCAGCTGCATTTGGAGCGAACGCTGTGCTTGGGGCAGGTGTGCAGGACACAGCACACAGACACAGAATGTCCAGAAGTCCTGTGAAAATTCCACTGCTCAAGGCTGTTCCCCAGGGAGGCCTTAGCAGAGATGCAGATCTGATAGAAGCTGTGTGGGAGAGCAGTATGCCAAGTGATGGGGCAATGCCAAACTGGAATAATCATTCCTGGTACTGGCTGGAACTGAGCAGTTCCTGCATTGCCTCTGACCTGCTGCCTGACAAAACGGTTTCTCCTAATCCTCCTTAAGCCAAAAGCCTGCCACTGCCTGTGGAATAGCTGAGCTGTCATGGACAGCAAAAGCTCAGAGAACAGTGGCAGTGTTCCACCAGGTCTGCAGGAAAGGTTGTTCCACTGGATTTGGGAGCCTTTGTTATGTTGTAACATGAACTCTCAGTCTTCCCTTGGAGAGCTTTCAGTCCAGGCCTCTTTCTGAGTGTCCTGTGTCTTTGTGCAGGCACGTGGGAGACCTGGGCAATGTGACTGCCAAAGGAGGTGTGGCCGAGGTGTCGATCCAGGATTCTGTCATTTCCCTCTCGGGACCACACTGCATCATCGGCCGTACCATGGTGGTGAGTGGCGAGGGCCTTGGGAAACTCAGAGCAGGGAGAGGGGATTTACAGCCACCCCTCTGTGTCCTAGGGGGGCACTTCACTGCCATGAGCCCCAATTGCCTGCCAGCCTCTGGAGGTGTCCCTCTCCAGCTCTGCCCCTTCCTGCTGTGGGTGCCTGAATCATCCTGGAGCTGCTGGAGGCAGCTCCTCTCTTGGACAGGTCCAGTTGGAAGCTTTTAGCATGGATATCAGTTTGGCATTGTGCAATTAGTCTGGTGGTGCTGCTGGTACCAGGAGCAGTGATGATTTGATCCACAGTGGGATCAGCTGAGGTCCCTTCACTTCTCTTCCAGGTGCACGAGAAGCGGGATGACCTGGGCAAAGGGGGAAATGACGAGAGCCTGGTAACTGGAAACGCAGGGCCCCGCCTGGCCTGCGGAGTGATTGGGATTGCCAAGAGCTAAGTGTGTACCTGCAGTGCTCTTCGTTGCTGCTCTTGCCCTTCCTCGTGCAAGCTCAAGATTTGTTGTTAATCTCCTGCTCCTCTGCATCCCGAGCAGCACTCACACGCTGGAGACTGACCCGGTTTTGTATGATGTACATTCAATTAAAGTGTCCCTGATGGAACAGCTCTGTGGTCTCTGCTCACGCTCCTGCTGCCACCATTCCGTGTCACATCCCTGCTGTGAGGGAAGATGTGAGTAGTGCTCCTGTCCTAGCCCCTGGATGAGTGTCACACGCTCTGGCAAAGATCAGCAGCCCCTGGGTGTGTCAGGACTTCCTTCTGGGGCAGGGGCAGCACTTGTAGGCTTCCAACTTGTGTAATAAATGTTCTGGGCACATACACCTGGGTCTGGCTGTCTGTGAACAGGGAACCACCTCCAACCTAACCCTGCTGGGAAAAGGGGGCCCGGGCTTCAGCAGGTGCATGGTTAAATTCCGTCCAGCAAGAGGTTCCAGGCAGTATCCCAGGAGTGCCCACTGTGTGCCAGTGCCAGCCTCCATCCTGTTCTAGTGTGTCCTGAAACACTTCACTGTCTCTCTTCACAGAGAAAATGAGGACTTGAACCAATGTTCCTTTCTTCCGTACTTCAGGACATTCATGGAAGGAGCAGGCTGTAGTTCTAGGTAACCCCATTCCACTGAGGCCCATGACTAAGGGAGCTGGGTAGTAGAGCAGGAATACTGTAAAAATACTTCGAACTTACGTTCCCTGTTGCTGCCAGACCACTGTGTGAGTCTTCACCTCCCTGTGCCTCTTCCAGAGGGTTGGTGCTGCTGCTCCTGCTGCTGTGAGGGTTGTGCACAGGCACTGCTGCAGAAGGTGGCAAAGAGTTGTTCACAGTTCCAGGCTCTGCTTTCAAATCCCTACTGAGGCAGAGAACGGGTGGGATTTGCATGAACGGAGCAGCCTTGTGTCTCTCGCTCTTGTCTCCAGCTCTTTAAGGAGGTGTTCTCAGTGAAACAAACCCTCCCTGCTTAGAGAGCTGGGGCAGCTTTTTCCAAGGCTCAAACCTTGACGTGTGGTACAAAGGAATGTCCCATGGGCCCGTCAGGAAACAACCAGTGAGGACACGAGTTTTAACACATGGAAGTTGAGGTCACTACAATCTGTAAACAGGTTCTTTCTTTCTTTATTCTGCTATTGCAAGAACATAAAAATAGATGTCCTCTCCCCAGTCCAGAGCTCCACAGTGGCTCTCCCACCCTCTCCCTCCCCAGAGACAATTCCCTCTGCCGCAGGGCAGCTGTGAAAAAGGACTGATGTAAGGAAGCAGCTGCCCTTTCCTTGGGGCAAAATCCCCGGCTTTAAAGGTAGAACACACCTATAGCAAGGAGGAAAAAACCACTGAATATGCACAGGATTTGTACACTGGTGCTGCTGGGATTATGGGAGCTCTGAGCCACAGCCGAGCCACGTGGGGCGGGCAGAACTTCCAAGGTGTCCCTGCCTCAGGGACTGCACCTGCCCTTGGCACCGCTGACAGGACATGGAAGTGCTCTGGAGAGGAGCTGGCACAACACCCAGTAACACCAGGAGCTGCCCTCTGTCCCCAGCCCAGGGGCCACAACCTACCTCTGGCAGGGTGAGGAGTGGCTGGTGTTCCCATCTCCATGGAGGAAGGGCCAAGTCCTTGTCCAGGCCCTGCCTCGAGAGCCAGGCTGGAATTTTGGTGCCTCCGAGGTCTCACTCCCAACAAGTACAAAAGCTGCAGAGCGGGCGCTGTCCAGCGCAGCACACGCTTCGTTGGCGCCTGAAGGTGTCACTTCTTAAAAAAAGGCAAATTAAGGGCAACAGGAACCACAGAACCAATTGAGGGGTGAGGGGAGGGGAAAAAAAAAATAAAGCAAAGAATGGATTTCGTTGCAAACACTAAAACAGTTAAGTCCGCGATTAACATCTTAAAAACTAACTTTTACCTGGGGTGGTCAAGTAGCTCATTAAAATGCAGCAATCTAAAACTCCAGAGGACTGTTACAAATAAAAATTCACTTCTGTGAATCGCTACACAAACAGATGGATTTCCTTTAACAAACAGAACCAAACCAGTCTAATTTAGACTCCGGTACAGCATTAACAGTTCCAATTTTAGGCTGCTGAACACTCCTTTTCCACTTCAGTGCAGCGTAGGAAGAATAGCACACGTTAAAAGTTTGTTACGAAAATAGAGTTTATTAAAAACACATCCCTATTGTTTTGAGGAGCTTTCACCGTTACCTTTTCTTAAATTAAAAAAAAAATAGAAAGCACTTCTACTTCTGATTCGTAAACTTTTTAAAGTCAAAACTTTAAAAAAGTTACAGCAAAAATGGGTAATATTTTAATCATCTCTTCAGTATTTTATGTTATGTTGTGGCTATTTTAAATAGAAGGGAAGCAATCAAATTGCTCACAGTGCCCCGCCTCGGGGGCGCAGGGGCGGAAGCGGATTTACAGCACTGTACAACTAAAGCTCGACACTCCAAGCCGGGCTGCGGCCCTAGCGCGGCGCCTCCGCCACGGAGCCCGTGTCCTTGTCCGCCTGTTCCAGGGATGAGGTAGCCTCGGGCACCGACTCCGGCGCGGCTTTCGCGCCCGCGGGTTCCGCGTCTCCCGCTGCGAGTTCTGAAACAAGTTCCGCGCCCTCCGTTTTGCCGCCGTGGGGCTCGTGGTTTTTGTCGCCCTCCGCCCTGTCTGTCACCTCCGGCTTTTCCTTGCCGCGGCTTTCTTCCTTGTCTCTGCGAGACTCCCGATCCCTGGAATCCCTCTCCCTGTCTCGGTGGCCGCTGGAGCGCCTGTTCCTGTCCTCCGAGTCCCTGTGCCTGTCGCGCTCGGGGCTGCGGCGTCCCCAGTCTCGCCTGTCGCGGCCGCCCAGCCGCTCGTGCTCCCGGTCGTCGCGGCCGCCGTAGCGCTCCCGGTCGTTCTCCGCCCGGTTCCCGAAGGATCTCCTCCCGAACCGCTCCTGGTCTCTGTTGGGCGTGAACTGCCTGTCGTTCCTGAACTGCCGCCCGTCCCTGTTCTCCTCGGGCCCGCCGCTGGGCCCGCCGCCGCCGCCCGGGCCGCCCCCGGGCCGCACGAAGTGGCCGGGCGGAGGGAAGGGGGTTTTCATTCCGTGCGGGGGAGGCATCCCGAAGCCGCCGGGGCCCGGCGGGGGCCCTCTGTGCATCATGTGCGGCGGCATGTGGCGCGGGGGCATCATGGGGAAGCGCGGCAGCGGCGGCGGCGGCGGCATCCCCGGCGGGCGCTGCAGCGGGATCAGCCCGGGCCGGGCGCCCAGCAGCCCCGTGGACGGAGTCTGCAGCCCCACCACGGGCGCGGGCGGCGGCGGGGCCACGCCCTGGGTGCCTGCAAGGAACACACAAGGGACAGTCAGAGCCGGGCAGGAGGGAACGCAGAGGTTTCCCTAACTTCTAACCCAATCTGCGGTTATCGCGGGAGAAGAGCACCCTAGAACCTGGAGCCGAGCTTCCTGGGCTCTGCACGCACTGCCCGGGCAGCAGCAGCTGTGAGCACCGTGCCGTGTGCTGCTGGCAGGGCAGCAACTAATCCCTGATCCCAGAGGCTTCCTTGGGGAGAGCCTTTGCCCTTGTGCAGTCACGGCTCTCCCTCAGCCCCAGCTCAGCCTCCTGCTGCCCCAACTGACTGTAGCCAAAGCCCCTTCCTGGTGTTGTGCTTCCAGGACAGATACCTCACCCACTCCAGTCGGATTCAAACATTTCCCTCTGCTACCAACAGCAGCTGAACACCCCAAAGCTGCACAGCACCAGCAAGAGGCAGAGAGGCGGCTGGAATACAGCTGGAGCACAGCTCTGTTTGCCATTCAGAGAAAAGGGACACAACAAAGATTCATTTCAGTAGAATAAACCTTAAAATGTAAACTAAAAGGAAATGCAACAGGTCATTCCTGACTTCTCTTTTCTTATAGTAGTGTTTCATCCTTTACGGAACATATCCAGCACCAACGATTTTCCACTTTTATTCCTACGCTCTTAATCGGAGGACAAAACTCCCTCTCCAAAGGTACTGTCAGATAAAGCTCAGCCCAAAGCTCTCAGACACCAAGACAACGAGCCAGAAGGAAGGAGGAATTCTGAGCTCCAGCTGGGGCCTTCCCACCCAGGGCAGGTGCCTCCTCAGTCTGAACCAGGAACACTGTCCGGTGTTTCTGGAGCGCTCACGCTGCTCCCATCTGCTCCTGCTCACCAGCACCTCCTGCCCTAGAAACACAGCCCCTGCCTGGGTAAAACCAGGATGAAATACTGTGGGAATTCATGCTGGAATTAGTGTCAGCAGTGAAAACTGCACGTGGGTGCAGCTTCACGAGCAGCCACAGCAGCTGCCCTGATGTTCATCCCTCCCTTCTCCCCTTGGCGCCTGTCCCCAGACAGAGCTGAGCCTTCTGTGTTGCCCTCTCACCACAACACTGACTTCTAGGGACAGCTCTGACAGAAACCTTTTCACCTGAGGGCTCTTTAAATTCATATTGGAAGGAGGTTGTATTTTGCCAGTGAGAAGACTCGTGTGACATCTTCCACTCCATGCTATCCTCTCCCCTTCCCCTCCAAGCAGTCAGACACAGCTCCCACTCTTGGAGAGAAATGGTCCAGCACCAACAGCATTTTTTTTTCTGCATTTTCCCCTTTCTCTAAAATGCAGAGCCTTCTCTCCTCTTGGTCAAATAACTAGGTCTGTAATCACCCAGTTTAAACTCCTCCTGGGACAGAACTACAGATCTGACAAGACAGACTCATAGCTAACAATGTCTCCCAGGCATTGTGAGGTTTGGGGATATTCTTGTTGGTAAAAACATCTTTTAATCTTCCTCAGAAGACTGAACTAAAGAGCTGAAGTTAAGCCTGTGCTTTTGCTTAGAAGCACCAGAGCAGATGTGGGTGACAAGAGCATGAACAAGAGGTGAGGGAGGGAAGTTTCACATTTAATAAGTACAAGTCATTTAATTTCTCAACCTTATTTCTACACTAACTTCAGCATTGAAGCAACATAATTGTACCTGGAACTCCTTCATTCTGAACTGCACTGGCTGAAGAGCTGCACACTTTTAAATTCAAATTTATTTTAAGTATCAACCCCCTTCAATGCTGAGGCTAAAGCAACTGTAGAACTACTGGAGTTTCCTCACTCTCCTGACAAATCAGGCACCAACTAAAAACCTAAAGAGCTGTCCAGAAACACATCCCAGTTTACTGAAAATGCTCAGGGAAATCCATGGTACAGACACACACACACACCATGTATGGGGCAAGTTGAAGTCTTCTTTTGGTTTAGGAAGTACCTGAAGCAGTTTCTTGAACTGAGTATGAACTCTCTGAAAGCCTGAGGTGATTTCCTGACCCAGCTTGTCCTGCTGAAGCCAGTTCCCTCACAGGTGACACCTGCTCCTCTGTCCCAATGCGCAAAACCACACCTTGCCTTCACAACAGATTTTATTGGTTTCGGAGGAGCAACCATCACCCACCAAAGTGTCCCAAGTTTCATCACCTGACTCCTACGACACAGCCCAAATTGCTCAGGCTGGCCTGAAGCATCTTCTGACCAGAGAGGGCACAGGAGCCATCCTTACTGCTTTGAGTAATTAGGTAGGAAGCCAGATTTCCATGTCACTGTGATCCAGATCTGACCATCTCTCCCAGCTGGACAAAGCCTGCGTTCCCTTGGGATAACTCCCACGTCACCAGTGCCGACACACCTGATTAACTCTTACACAAACCCTGCTCACTAAGTAGTTCCAGTAAGTCACAACCCCTTAAATCACTTCTCAGCACATGAAGCTCTGTGGTTTCTGTCTGTCTCAGCACACAAACCTCATGAAAACACATGGAACAAGCCAAAAGCTCACAGATCCAGCACAACAGCAGCAGCAGGGTTTCACTCCACTTTGAAGCTGCTCCTCTCCAACGTTCTGCAGGTGGCATCTTACAGCTAGAACATTAAATACTGCCAGGGAATTCTTGAGAGAGGGACCATGTTGTCAGTCTGGTGGGCTTTTGCTGGAGTTTGATACAGAATCTTTCAGAGCAAGTCAAGACTGTAAAGAAAGAATCCTGAACTAAAGAGCCTAAATATAGTCACAGCTGAAAAATCTTGCCAAAAATCCCAACATTTTGGGACAGTCACACTCTGAGGGTGTGTTTTATGATTTAATGCAGATTACAAAAATCACTTCAGAGCAAACTATCAGGGGAGCAGAGAGTAATAACTGAGCTTGCATTACCAGGAAATGAATGCCAAATTCCATGGGAACTCCAGAATAACTTAGCTTTGCTTACATGTTATGATCCTTGTAAGAATTTGAGTAAGAAGAGCACTAGATCAGGACCTACAACTGCAATAGGGTGTATTTCATCAGGATAACAAATCACAGAATCTGGGTATTCCAAGCACAGCATCTGCACTCTGTAACTGGCCTGAGCTACAGCATTTGCTCAATGCTGGGAACACATGGGCCAATCCCAAAGGATTTAAAGACTGTCATTTCCTGCAGCAAGCACACGTCAAAGGAGCCCACAAATACCTGCTCTGCAGATCATTTCAAATTCCCTGAGCACACACTCACCAAGCCACCACAGCCTGGACTGTCCTCATGAACAACAAGGTGAAGCAGCAGAGAGTGAGGTCAAGGGCACAACTAAATCACAACAACCTGAGGGTGGGCTTTAGAAAAAAGCACAAAAAAACCACACCCAAAATCCAAGAGGCATCACTCCTCTGAAGCACAACCACGTCCTGGCTGGAAGGGATGAAGGCATTACAGAGGAAGAACAAAGAAAATTAGTGGAGTTGAGACAGAACTTATGAAAGGGTATGAAATATTACAATACTCCCTTCAGAATTACTTTGTTATGTCTTCCACAGAAAAACTGAACCGAGAGAGAAGCAGCATTTTTTGAACTTACAGAAGTTATTAAAGAGCTCCTGTGTTTTGCAGGGATTATACAGGTGTTCCCAAGCCAGAAGTCTGGATCTCTCCCACAAGGATCCCCTTTCAGTCTTCATCCCTTGAGTGCAGCCTGCTGCAGGAGCTCTCCCATCCTGCCCAAGTACCCAGAGAACATTTCCTCATCCCTCCTAGGACACCCTCTGGCCTCCCATGTGCAGAGCTATACTCAATGCAAGAGTGACTCAAAGTGCTTTTAAGAAGAGTGTAATTTGTGCTAACTTACTGAAAGGTTTTAAAAAGCCAGGACAACTGACAGTAACCTTTTCTGTTTAATCACATAAAATATTACCATATTTCTTCTGGTTCTCCTGTTTTATCAGACTGAACAGTGCCCTGCAACCCCAGAACGTTCTGGATGGGTTTTACGTAACTCTTAAATTATCAGTAACTTCTTGAAATTAGACACCCCCCAACATCAAATGCTACTGCTTTTAGGCAAACACACAGATCTCAGCCATTACCCCAGAGCTCTGTGAGCTCTAAACCCTCCCCTCATCCACAGAAGTCACTGACCACACAGAGAACTTTATCTGCCTCAACCACTCAGTGAATGAGTTAACAAAAGCAAAGGCAAGCTCTTGATTTGCAGGTTTCTCAAATTCAGCTTCCTTGGATTTTTAAGAATAAAAAGCAGCTGCTGTCCAAGGAACTGATCTGGGTGTCTAATTTAGTTCAGTCTTCATTTTGTAAAACTTTTTGTTATGCGTGCAGAGATTCAGCAAAGTGCAGAGGAGCCTCACACATTCCAAAGGCCAGGAATATGAAGTGCAGGTATGGTGTCCAAGACAGTGAAACTCCAAAACTCTGTGCTACCTTTACACAAAGCGTCATTCAGCAGGAAGGTTTGAATTTCTGAAATTCCTAACAAAATTCCCTGACTCCATGGTGTCACCACAGAGTTTCTTAAGCTTTTCTCTGTTTTGAAAGGGTCTTCTGTCAAGTTTTCAACATGAAGGATTCATAAATCATTAGTCATGGATGGAAAATTCAGCTCTCACATCCAATGGAGCAGAGAGCTCTCAGGGGGACAAATCTCTGATTTTCTTCAGTGATCACTGAAAATTCTGGGCAAAAACCCACTAACACAAAATTAGCTTTTTCATTCATTTCTTAGCCTCTCATGTAGAGGCCTAAAATCCCATAAATGCAGTAATCTCACTAAAATTTGTAGGTAACAAGTCTTTCACTAAATTCTTTACACTGGCCCATCCAAGGCCATCATAAAATAAGCATTTAGCAGAGTTCTGTAACAGTTCACACTCCCTTTCAAAACTTGACCAAGTTTGTATCATATTAGGAAAAGTAATTTATGCAACATACTGCCATTACCCTGGGTGTGCTAGTCAAAAAACCATTTGGCAATATTGAAATAATATCTTCTTGCAAAGGTTTCAAAACTTGTCCTACTGCAGGGCTGCATAAAAGCTTTTGTTTTTCTGTTCTATTAAAACAATTTATTCCATACATAAAAGAATATATCCCATCCTCAGAGATTTCAAAAATACTCTAAAAATAGTTTCCCTGCATGTTAATTTTATGTATCTAACAGTTGAGTCTAAAACCTGGTTCCTATGTCATACTGTGTTCCTGTAAATTCATTTTCTAGACTGTTTAAACCTTCACTTGTTAAAAGTGGACAGCATTTGAATTTGTAACTTACACATCATGGCTTTGTTTCTTCAGAAAACAGATCTTCAACAGTAAAAAATGTTGACTGTTTCTTCTGTGCAAAATTAAGCACATAAAATTGATTTCAAAGCCAACAGTACAACAGAAATTTCAACAAGTTGAGAAGAATGTGCTTCCCTTTCCCCTGGACTGTAAGTCAGTAGGCAAATGAAAATGGTATTTAAAATGTAGAGAACAATGAAGTGCAGAACTTACACAAGCAGGAACTTACCAAGGAGTGGAACAGCCTGGGTGACGGGAGCAGGGACATTGGTAGGTGCTACAGGAGGTGGAACAGTGCCATAGATTTTGGAAGTGTCAGTACTTTCAGCATTCCCTCTGCCTCCAGAAACGACTGTTGGGATGGGATTTCCTACAGACGACTCCTTTGTAGTGTCCTCATTCCCACCAGTTGCCGTAGCTGAGGAACAAGGCAGGGACACATTGAACACCAGCCAGCAATTCCTGCAGGACCCCTGCCTTCCACAGGGCCTGACACTTACAGTTTGGGATGTTCACAGCCGGAGTGTGCGGGACTGAGACCGGAGGAGTTATGGGAGGTGGTGGCCCGGGAGGAAGGAACCCTACAAGAAGCACAGCAGAGCCCTGAGTGCCCCCTGGCACAACCAAACCCCCGTGCAGCTGTGGGCCCAGCAGGGCCCGGGCTGGCACGCCCCACAAACCTGGAGGTAAATGCAGCGGGTTGAAGCCCGGCCGGAGGAACGGAGGCGGTGGTGGCGGAGGCACCCCAGGGGCAAATCCAGGAGGAGGGATTCCTAAAGGTGCTGTGAAAGCAGGGGGCTGGAGTGCACCAACCACGGGAGGCCCTGATGGATGGGGGGGAACCTAGGAAAAACAAAGAGGAAAGATGGGTTAGCCCAAGAGTGCCCCAATGATTCTCTGTCCTGCTGGAGAGCTCTGTCTTTGTCCAGCTCTACCAGCACATCTCGGTGACCTCAAATTCCTCTGCAACAGGGAGGACTTGCACAAAAGATGCAGGAGCACTTCAGGAACTCCCATCACTGAAAACAGCAACACCAGTCCTGTCTGCCTTTGTAATTAGAGGAGAATTTTCCTCTGTGCTAAATGGGTACTAATGCATGTCAGTAATTCACCTCCACATAGCCCTCACACGGTGCCTGGGATTCATTTGCACCCAGCGTGATGGATTTCCAGACAGGATCCACTGGAACGCTCACAACTTCAGAGCAATTAAAACCTCTGCTTGTCTCTTTCTCACTACCTGAGTTTGCACATTAGAGTGACTGGTGTTTCCTTTATTTCTAATTTATATCAAGCTCTGAATTTAAATTAGCTCTGATTTAAGGGATTCTACTATTTTAACACTGACAAGAAACTGCTGATGTAAAAGTAGTGGAGTATCTGCCAACAAGAAAAGCTTTTAGAGGAACATTAATTGATAAAAAACCCCCAAAAAGAGCCAATCACAAAACCTGAAGATGCAATTCAGCCCTTCTATAACAAAGATTCTTCTGCAGTAATTTCTCTGTGACTGAGAGAACAGTTACCATTCATGACATTCCCTCCCCACCTGAATTATTACTTAAAGGGAGTTTGTTTCTGTGGAATAACTCTCACCTGTGGAGGAGGTACTGTTATTGGTGCAGGCATGGGAACAGGAATGGGGACAGGTAAAGCTTTGGGAATAGGTGACACTGGTTCATTGTGTGCAGCTTCTGCGCCTCCATTCTGAGCCACTTCATTTTCAGACTTCTTGGGAATTCCCTTCCACTCTGTCCAAAACAAAATCCCAACAGACACAGGTCGGACAAGCAGTGCCACGTGAAACATGCTTAGCTGTGTTTACAAAAATGACCTAATTGAAAATACTCAGGTAATAAGCAGCATAGAGCTAAGAAGCATTTATACTATTTGACAATAAAAATTCCAAATTCATTTAAACACAACAAACACTGAAACAGCAAATAAACTTGTTCCTTTCAGTAGTCATTTATCAATCCTTTGCACTGACAGTGTTTATACACACCCAGGATTCTGTTACATTATCTGTGACAAAAATCACAAGGCCTTTTGGGACAAGCTTTCAACAGGTTCATTCTACTGCTCTTGGGCAAGAAGGCAGCAGCTTTGTCACTAATTTGAGAACTCACTTCTAGAAAACCCAACATCTTCAAGTCTCAAACAAGGAAAAGGAGAATACAACTATAAAGAATTGCAGCAAAATAAGAGAAATGTCAAATATAGCTTTAAACCTAATTTATGGAAGAAACAGCTCCTGTTGTCTGTCAGGACTTCCTGGGAAAAGCCAGCTAAGCACAAAGAGGGATCAGTGAGGGGGCACTTTGGGAAAGAGAAAAGCACTGAGAGGACTGGAACACACTGACATTATGTTCATGATCCATTACATTTTTGTTTAAAACAGACAACTGATTTTTGTGTGTTCAGCATGAAGAGATGTGACAATTAGAGCACATACACAATAATCACCAGCTAATTGGGCAAACTGGACAGAATGGCCAAACCCTGAAATAAAGGTTCAATAACAAAACATGCAGTAACACTGTACCTGGACTAAGGGTCTCATTGTCCAGCATTCCTCCTTCACAGAAACTTTCAAGATCTTCAGGTTTGACTTTGTCCCATGGTATGTAAGTCACACCCAATTCTACATCCCAATACTGCTTGTAGTCTGGCTTTATTCCTTTATTCAGAGCCCAGGCAATCTTTGTGGGAGAGGGAAATACAAGTGTTCAGCAAAATGTTTCCATTTTAATGGATTTAATATTTCTTTCTCACAATACAGCATTAGAGGGTAAAAAGTAAAAAGCATACATGAAACAGCTACAAAACTCTGAAGAAAGTTTTCTTTGAAGCAGACTTAGTTACTATTTCTTGCCTTGACTCTTGCACACCATTTGTAAAAATGTATACAGCCAGCTTCTTCTGATGCTCCCCAGCCACTAAGATTAATTCCATTTCCCTTTGGAGGACAGTGTCACACTAATTTGATATTCTACAGAAGGAAGAACTTGACTAATTAATGCATATTTCCTTATTTATTAGTACTCTTTGTAGGATTATCATACGTAATGAAACTCTGTTAGGAGACAAATAACTGGCAACAAGAAACACAGGGTGCCAATCCCCTGTAATGAGCAAAAGGAGACCCTTTCTGTTGATTAAACAGATAATTACTGGCAATCTTTCAAGGAAACTGATACAAGGTTCCACTAATCCCACTATAGACTAGGAACAATAATTCTCAAAAAGGAGTTCACAGGTGTATTTTTTCAGAATTTTACAGAATAACATCTCCAGAGCACAAGTAAGTCTGAAATACCCCAAAGCCCAGAATGACAATAATTACAGTTTGGAAAGCCTGACGTTTTCCAAGCAGTACCTTGATGGATTTCTGGTTGACTTTGAAGTTGCCTCGGCTCAGTTTCTGGAGGGCTCTGTTGGCATCTTGTCTGTGCACCATGACAATGTAGGCACATCCTCTGGGCGGTATCATCTGTGTGGGGTTTGAGGGAAAAAGTTCATTTTGCAGGTAACAAACAGTGAACAACACACAAATGCTCCCCCCGGGACATCAGGGGGTGCTCCCAAAGGGGCTGTGGAAGTATGGAAAGAAATGTTAGTTTAAGAGGCTAAGAAAACCAGTACCTTCTGGAAATTCACGTTTCTAGTGAACTAAGACCTCCGCAACTTCTGAAAACTTCCGGAACTCTAAAACACAGCTGACTTTTGCGTATTTAATCCTATTAAATTGCTAAACAATAGTGTTCATGTAAGTTCTAACATCTGGCAATTAGTTACTTTGTTGGAATGCACAACAGTATCCCCCTTCACTCTGCCACCTGCACCTCCACATTCAGTTCTAGCTGCAGATTTGGAATAATTTTTATTTGTCATGAATTTGAGGAAAAAACTCCTATGCTCTTTTACAAAATTTGGGAATAGGAAGAAAATTAGTCACTTATTTTTGTTTGTTTGAATGAATGAAATTTTTGAAGTCACTGGAACAGCTATAATTTACACATAAAATATCCTTAAATACAGCAAAATAAAACAATAGCTCTCCGTGTTTATGACTAAAATGACAGAAGAGCAAACAAGAACACCAGCTGAGAGTCCACCCTCCTATAATCACATAAAATGAAGCAGCCAAGGAACTCAGAAGCATGGGATGTAATTCTGCAGCCATCATCCTGCAGAGAAAGCAGGATTTTTATGAAAATGGGATAATCTTCTGTCTTGCCCCACGAGCATTTTTATACTGCAGGAAACCAAAGCAGCTCCCCTTCTTGTTTGTGTACAAGTCAGCCACATGATCTGAGTGCCCACACTGAAAACACAAGGCATAGGAAATGAGAGGCCAGCTCTTTGGAATGTATCAGAAATAACTTTGCCCCAGAGCAGCCTGGAGAGGTGTTCTGCACCCAAACACATCAAAGCAGCTTACACTGCACCCCTTCTACTCACATTGATCGACTCAATGGGGCCAAACTCCTCCAAGAGACTTCCCACATCCTGCTGAGTTGTCCTTTTGTCCAGCTGTCCTACCCAGAGTGTGGTACTGCAAACTACAACCAAGAGTCAGCACAGGTGGTCAGAGCTCCTTACAGCACAGATAACCAACACTTATCCCCTGCTGAATCCAGGGTAATAACCAGGAAAGGAGCTCAAGCTATCCCCCAGGCTGCAGATTACTGCAGCAACATTGAATACTCATCCAGGTTTTCCACCAATACAGAACTGCAAACTTTGACAGCCAATGTGACAGAACCTGGGAAAGGGTTGGCAGCAGCACGTCTCATAGCACTGCCAGGGAGCCTCCACTGAGCAGGTACCAGGGCTCTGCAGACATTTATACCCCTGGGACCATCACTCACCAGGTCTTGGCTCTTGTAACACCTCAGGTTTTTGTGTCTCTTATATAAGAAAGAATGTTTTTATTTTACTTGACGACCCCAGAGAAGATTCCACACTCCCAAGGAATATTCAGTAGACAACTACTGTGTTTGGTCTATAAATGCTGGCAAAGCCAGGATTATATCACAAATCCAAACATTAGCCTGTGTGTTTTCCAGGTCAAATCTCCCCTTCAGGTTGGAGAGATACACAAGACTGAATACTTAGTAATAATTTACAATTAACTCAAATTCTTTTTGTTCCATCTGCTTTACCTTATTTGTAAAGGAAGGAAGGAAAAGAAAAACATGAGGTTTCAGCTTTTCCTTTTCTCGTTTTACAGCCAAAATATTTCAAACTTGGAGATACTCCAGAACTGCTAAACCATCTACTATGAGTAAAGAAGTACAGGGAAGCGTGGTGAAATTCCTACCAGGAATCACAGGGCAGTTAGTTTTTGTTCTGTTTGGATGAGCCCCGGAAACCACAAGCAGCAGCATGAAAGCCGAGGAACACAAAAGCTGTGAAAACAGCGCCCGGAGAAGGGCGTTACTGGCACGTGCAGGGTCACACACGAAGAGAGCAGACTCACCACTGACAGTCTCTGCCTTGATCTGCGGCAGCCCCTTGGAGCGGCGCTCCTTCTCCCGCTCGCGCTCGCGCCGCTCCTGGGAGCGGGACTTGGGCGAGTGCCGGCGCCGGTCCCGGGAGCGCGAGCGGGAGCGGCGGTGCCGCGAGCGGCGCGAGCGCGAGCCCGACCGCGAGCGTCTCCTCTTGGGGGACCTGCTGGAACCAGAGCCACGCGTGGTCAGTGCCTGTCACCCTGACACTGACACAGCCTCAAACACCCCAAGAGTTCTGTCAATAAGGGAATGCATCAATCCAAGCTCGTTCACCGGCATTTAGAACCACAGTAAATCACTGCAGTAGCTGATTCAAACAGCTGATGGCTTTCCAATTTCTCATCATGTACTGATTTTGCCTTGAGGCTGACCATAAAAAATGCATCCACTTCAACATACTTCAATCCACCTCTGCATCAACAATGCAAATGTTTATTGCTTTTACAAAGAAATGGCTAAAAATGCTTATAAATAAATTCTGCCACTAAAACTGTATTTCACATAATTTTCAAGTTCTAAACCACTCGAGGTGTGGAAGACCTTGTAAGCCTTCAGAGAAATCATGTGGAGCTTGGTGAACAAGATGACTTGCAACTAAACAAAGAGTGGAGCCAGATCTGCTCGGTCAGCTGGGATGTGACACACAGCCTCGGTGACACACAAAGTCACAGATCACAAATGTTTTCATAAGAAAAGTGTTTTTAGAGCACAGGCAAAATTAAATTATCATGTTCTGCCTCCCTAAAATTTACTCTGGACTGAAAGGCATGGAAGTTGCTCTCTCCCAGTGAGAGAGAACTGCACAGACAGCATATTTTCCCTAGAAGGGAGATGACTTTAGAGGTTCATATATCTTAGAGCAGCTAATCTGCTTTTCATTCCTGCACTAAAAGAACTTTCATTCATTTACCTTGATGCAGATCTAGATCTTGATTTCCTACTGTCAGAAACATGCCGTTTTCCCTCCTGAATGGGTGGCTGTTCCACTTCCATATCCTAAAACGTGAAGTTGACAGGTGTTATGGGTGAGCAGGACAAGCATTTTATTTCTTTTTATGCTCAGACTAAATTAACAGCACTGAAAATATATTGAATATTCAAATGTGTGAAATTAAAGAGTAATGTGACTCAAAAGCTTCACTCTGTGGTCACTTGCAGGGAGATAGTCCAGTATTGCATGTACTTAACACAGCCACTGAAAAGAAACCGTAGAAATAATATACACAATTCCCACTTCCAATTTGCAAATTACTGGTTTTCCACATTTCACCCCATTTCAGCAACACCTGCATCTCCACAGAATATGATTTTATTCCTTAAGATCAGTCAGGGGATCATGCTCCATCATCAAAATCCCAGGCAAAGTGAGATCTGCTGCAGCTTTTCTCCAAGATGTTATAAGAAACAACTTTAAGCCTGAAATATGCTGGAGACAAGAAAGTGGTAAGTCCTGGAGCTCTCCAATTGTCTCCCAGCAGAGCCAACCTCACAGTCAGCTGTGTCCTGGTCATCCTGACATTTCTGCTCCAGGACAATCCACACACATTTGGGAAATGTACGCTCACGTGGATGAGAGCATTTAAGTCAGTCTGTTCAATGAAAGGGCTGCTCACCTGCTGGTGGGGTTTCTGCAGGTGTGGCTCAGCCTGGACTGGGAAGGGAGACTGGAAAGTTGGCTGCACTGGTGCTGCTGGAGGCATCACTGGCTGAGCCATGGGTGGGAACTGGGGGGTAGGCAGGAGGCCGAAGCCTGGCATTTGCCCATTTGGAGGAAGCGGCACCTTGGGAGAAGAAAAAACATGGAATTCCAGCTAGGAGAAGGAATTACCATTTGCTTTCCCTGCAGGCTCAAGTAAAGTTTTATGTCTGCTCAAAAGTTACAACAAAAGATGGGGGAAAGATGAAGCAGGCCAAGTATTTGGGTGTAGAAGTAACAGTCTTGTCTTCAAAGCCTGACTAGGACAGACACCAAAAATACGTTTCTTTGGGAAGCTGGAGGGCTAAGCCACAGGAAAATCACTTCCAGCAGGAAAATCACTTCCGCACCAAAGAAAACAGCAAAGGATGGAAAACATAACAGTGGAACAAGGGAAGAACCAAGGGTTACCTGGTGCCGCATCGGATCCTGCTGCATTCCCATCATCCGCTGCTGAAAAGGATCCATATTTGGGAGCTGAGGAAACACTGGCTGCTGCACGCCTTCTCCTGGAAACCCACTAAAAGCAGAAATATATTTGTGAGACAAGTCAGTAGACGCACAGATTTATTTCACAGATTTCTGTGCACATTTACAAATTCTTGCTGTTATTTCAGACAGAACAATTATCTTTACTATCATTGTTTTCAACAAAAAAAGAAAAGGGAGAAAGAGTGCCTTCCTGATCTTTTCTCCACTCTAAGAGTAGTCCTTTCACATTTAAAGAAATGCTACACAAAGGTTAGAGCCTCTCTCTGTACTTATACCAGCTTGCTAAAGATCTCAGCTTTCAGAAACATTTCAGGAAGGTTTTCTGCCTTAGGCTCATTCTCTTCCTTTGCAGTTCCTCTTTTGGGAACAAAAGAAGCAATGCTTTTCTCCTCAAGGAAAAGAAAGTGGCTGTACTTTTGCTGTAAGAAAACACTTTAGTTTGGGAGGAAATAGGGCAGAGTAGAAGGGAGTGTGTATCACACGAGGATTACAGTGATGCCCGTCACTTCCTGATTCAACACACAGAATGGACAGTGCTCAGGGAATTCTGGAGGTCTGTGCAGGTAACAGGACCTGCTTGCAGGATGCAGCCTGTGCAAGAAACTCAGCAGGATTTCAGAGGGATAAAGGAATTTGATGCTGATGGGAAATGGAACTTTGCAGTGCCTGAAGACAATTCTGAGAAGATTCTGAATAGATCAGTATTTTATAGAGAGAACTGAGCCTGCGTGCCCCAGACTGGGAACACTGGAATGCCACCATCAGGGACACCTTGCACAGCTGTGAGGCACTAAGGACAGAGGGAAGCACCACTAACAGAACATAAACATGCCCACAAGCCTCCAGCTGGGCAGACACAAGCAGCGCCTATGTTTGACCCACCTCATCTTTCTGTACTCCAGAGTTCCATCTGCATTCTAAGGCAAATACTATCCATTCCCTTCCAAGGCCCTTAAATGAACTACTACTCGTGGACACAAAGTGCTTGAGGTGAGAGACACAGTCAGAAAGCTGATGACAGAGTTAGTGGTTCTGGTTTTGAGAGCAGGGTTTAGATGCAGATACAGAGATTAAGACACAGGGCCACGTACTGAAGCAGGGAAAAAAGAAACATGGACTAACCCCGGCATTGAGCACCATCCAGCCTGTGCACTGAATGAGAGAGAGGTCCTGTGGAAAAAACTGGGATGTGGTCATGTCATTCCAGACTTCATCATAACGCATAGCAAAAGGGAAACAGGAGCCTGAGCTGGCTTGTGTGGGGACGGAGTGTTTGCCAACATAAAACTGTGAAGCCAATTTTCATTTCTTGAATAGTATAAATTATCACAATGTTTGGAATAGCAGCTTTTCCCCAGCCAGTAAAGCAATCCAGCTGATCCAGTGATGCCCTGACACCCTCAGTTGTACTGTAAAAACATGGAACTCATCTTCCAACCAAAACTGAGCTTTTCTCTACAGAACACAGTCCTCCACCAATGAGGCAACACAGACCTACACCACATCACCAAAGTAACAAGACACAAAAATCAACCCCACCAAAAACTGTTAACAGTGCTTTAAATTTGGGCTGTAGCAGTTAAACACTGAACTAACCTGGAATTTTAATCTACTTCCTAACCTAAAAATGTTTCAGGACAAAGATTTCTTAGTTTTATTATGACACAGAACTTACAAAGCTGGCTGAGACACTGAAGGGGAAGGAGCTGAATCTTCTTTCTTTGAATCTTCCACTGCTTCTGGTTCATCATCGTAGTCAAACCGATCTAGCAGCTTCTGAAAGAAATCACATCAAGACAACTATTTTTTCTGTATCTTACCCAATTGGTAGCCAAAATATCTTTATTGTAACATTCTTACAACCCATGTAAGCTCTGAAACTAAAGACAAGGTTCGAATTGGGGAAAAATAGAAATCTATATTCCAATACAAAATAAAAACTGTCCAAAACCAGATTTCTTCAGCTTCATAAAATGCAAACCAAGACTTACTTTGTCAAATGATGTTTTCTGCTCAGGTGCTGTGAAAGCAGCTTTCTGCTCTGGGGGCTGTGCTGCTGTGGTTTTCAGCTGAGCAGTAATAGCTTGAACCTGAGCCATCACAGTGTTGTCTATGACCGGTGACTGGGGCTTCTGAGGCTGTTGGAAGGTCTGCAGGATTTGCTGGAGCTACAGAAACGTGAGACAGTATGAAGTGAATGCCCTCATATAAACACCAAGTATTGAAAGAGTTGTAGGGTATAAATTTTATGTCAATACAGACTGTGGCAGGGGATGAACACACCAACAACCTGACTGAACTGTGAAGCATTTACAGCAAGACCACGAGGCCCTTTTAAATACTTTGGTGGCAAAATTCAGTAGATCCCAACACTGCAGTGTTCAGGCCCTTCAACACAACAAACATTTAACTGAACAATAACATTCTTCATTTTCTTTGAGATTTTCCACCTGTTCCAGAAACCCTGTTACTGCATCATTTTGTAACTAATTATTTAGGAACATAAAACTGAGTATCATCAAATATCACATTTACTGGATGGAAGAATTTAAATACTCTTTCCCACTGAAGACCTTTGGGAAGCTCTTTCGCTTCAAATCCAGGCTATCAATTCCACCACTTCCCCCCTCACTGTGGACAGGAACTGAAGCTGAGGGGAATCAGTGAGCAGCTTACCTGTTGTCCTTGTGTTGTCTGGAACAGCTGGGCTACAGCTGCGAAGGCATCGGAGCTGGGCAGCTGTGGCACGGTGGGCACTGAGTTCGCAGTCACTTGCGGGGGCTCCGAGGGAACCTTGGCCGGAGGGGGCGGCGAGCCTGAGGGTTTCCAGGAACACAGGAAGGGTTGTGTGACTCCACAACATCCCTCTTGCTCCCCACAACAGTGTCTGCTGCCTACAACCCCCTGTTTATCCCAAAAGGGCCTGTTTATAGCACTCCGGCTGCATTTTCTGTTCATTCTGCCATGAAGTGCTCCGCTCACTGCTCACACCTGCACCCGGGACACACTGAGACAGAAAAGCTGGGCTCACATGGAATTTTAGCTCCCAGCTCCATATCTGTAGCTGTGCAGGTTTAGAAAAGCTGTCACTCAAACAGCAATAGGCAATGAGCTTCAACACCCTGAACGTGGTGGCTCTGCTTCCACAGACCTGGGCTCATCCCTTTGGATGAATGATCCAAATCAACCATCTCATGGTTCACTGGAAGAGCAGCTGAGATTCTCTCAGGATTTTCCACCAGTAACTGAACTTTTGCAGAGAAGTCTGGCAATAATTGAAGGTTTTTAAGGATTACTTCGGAGGCAGTTTTCTTTGATAAAGTTTGTTCACACGTCCCTTTTGCACGTGCACATGCCACACCTGCAGCTGACGGATAAATCCTCCCACCAGGAAAATTATATTTACTCATTTTTCCAGGAAGACTCCCATTTCCACTAAGCTTTGCTGAAACTGAGATCACAACTTACAACATGCTATTAGTGTTCCCATTCTCTCTCCTTTGCATTAGAACACCTTTTTTAATAAACATCTTGCCAGTACCAAGTAAATTAGCAATAATCCCACCAATTCCTACATGCTGTAACTATTCTTCAGCAGATCTGTTTTAATGGATACATGAAGCTGTACAAGGAGTCAGTTGAAAAAAACTCCACAGACAAAAATATTTTGTTTGAAACACTAAGCAAACATGTTTGCCTTGCAATAGCAACTCCTTTAAAGCCATCGCTCTGTTTGCACTTCAAATAACTCCAGTGTTGACAAGCAGCAAGCACAGGCAAATGTGTTGAATAATACTTTCCCAGTGAAGTGAAATGCAACATAAAAATAAAGCAAAAAGATATGTGTTGTTTTTAAATATAAAATAACTCCTCAATTATTTCCTGTATGAATTCAGAAGGATATTTGCTTCCTCAAGGGAGAAAATCTGCATTTCTCTCTGTCTTTATAAGTGAAACAGACTCTACTTCACATAATGCATTAATATATTTATTATTATTATTCATTACCATATTTATTGCAGGGCCAAATTACCCCCTCTGGTGCATCTGAATAACCTCACTTGAGATCTCTGCAGAAGGCAGCCAACCTGTTCACCACTACTGAGGAGAGAGAGAGCTGGACAGGCAGTGCCCCTCACCTGTCCCAAAATTCAATTGTACATCCACCACTCAGCCCCTGGGCTCAGATGCCAAGGCATTCCCTGGCCCTGCCAGGTTTAGAAAACCTTTAATGGGATACACTTCCCTGAGCACGGCTGGAGATTATTTATTTCACTGTTCTGCTGTCTCCCACCACGCCTCGCTCCCTCCGTTCCATTTTCCCAGTCCTACTCCATGAGCACAGTAAATAAGGTTACCACAGCTCAGTGTGAAACACGGAGTGCAGAGCCAAAAAGCAGCTCTCTGGAGCAGGAAGGAATTGTGGAATGCATAGTCCCTGTAACCTCACTCCCAGCTTTGCTGTGGCACTAAATAGGTCAGCGCAGGCACTGTGGGCAAGCTAGCACTGCTGTGCCCTGCAGGTCGGTGCTTCTCAGCCAGCAGCCCGTGCAAAATCCCAGGCACAAATGTTCTCTGTGAGAACCTGGATGTGAAACACCAGTCCAAGGCTTTCAGGGCTGCACACTCAGACACTGACAGCTTCTGCTTTCAGCTGCTAAGCTGACTGAAAGGAAGATGAAGCTCTTTAACATCTAAGATCCCACTTACTTACATGGATTCTGGCATTAAAAAATGACATCAGCATTATAAAATTGAGAAATCACATAAAAATATGTCAAAGCAAAAGAAAAAAGAGTATCTATTTAAGAGGGCACACTGAAATCACCTGTAAATGTGCACATTAATATATACACGATAAACATTTAATATATTTCCCAAGTCAGTATTCACATGCTGATAATTTCTGAAGTACAGTATCAGCACTTATTCAAAATGAGTTTGGCTGCTCATTATGACAAAACTGACTTTATTGCTATGCCACTGCTGGAACTAAGAGCAGGCAGTTTGTGCTGAAAGCAAACAAGCTGCTGCCGTTTGCCCTTTGAGACAGAAGTTAAAATGTCATTCCTACCTTCATTGTTAGTAGCATTCTCTGCCATGGGTGCAGTGGCACTGGTTCCTGCTGCCATATCCAGGAGAGGCTGAATTATTTCAATTTTAAATACTCCATTTTTCTGCCAGAGGTTCAGGACACGGACTATTTTACTCTGTTGAAACAAAAGGAAGCACCAATGCTGAATCCAGCTTTCTTAGGTCACCATTTCACCTCCTGTATGCAGAGAAGATTTGATCAGCACGTGACATAATCACACCAACTTAACAAACCCTGTGTCGTGACAGAGGGCAGCAACACCTTTGAACTGGCAAAGATAAAAACTGCCAGCTTATTTTACTGTCAAAGCAATCTGTGACATTTCCCTAAAACTCTTCTGGCCAGTCAGAAATGCAGGTGTGATGTACAATCCAGGACATCACTTCAGCCCCACGTTTACACAGCTGGTCACAAAGGGATGAAACAACCAGCTAATATGACCAAAAAGAAAAGGAAGATGAGCTGGAAAGCCTTCATGAAGAGAGGGGCAGTTAGACCAGAAAATGCAACCACAATACTTTGAAGTCAGATTGAGGGTTCCTTGCTTGGTATTATCCCTAACCCAACCTATTCTAAGTTGAGACCAGAAACTGCATCTCCATCATTATCCAAAAGATGAGGAAAGCAAGTGGGAAACATCCTCACTGATCACTGCAGAAGGATTAATTTAGAATCTCTGATTGTCAGCTGTTATTTTAAGCTCTTTTTTTTTCCTGACATGAAGAACAATGCAGCTTCCAGGAACAAGCTGGAAAATGGCCTTTCCTTCTTTAGCCCAGCATTCAAACAAAAATGTCTCTGTAGTTGTGCTGCTTCAGCTGGAAGATGCAAGCAGGTAGAAGGAAGAACACACATTGCATTGCTGTTCTTTCTGCAGACTTAGTCATTCACTTGCACACATATAAGCTTTAAGTACCCTTTATTTCAGATGAATTGATTCTGTTCTTTCACTGTGACTCAGTTATATACACCCATGTAAATCCACCTCTAAGTGATGAAAGAATTTTACAAAATGTTTGCTAAAATAACATCAATTACAGAGAAACCTGAAATGTCTATTTTTAAGTAACACTTTGGTCTGAAAAACAGTTAACTTTAAAACAGCAGCTTTTTTTTTTGTTTGGGTGTTCTATCTCTCCAGAAAACTTGAAAATTATACAAAGGCCAAAAATGGGGCAAATGTAATACTCTCGTTTTCAGTCACACATTAATTTTACAGAAAGGCTGTTTAAAAAAAATAAAAAAGTAACATTATCCTCTTCAGATATCTTCAACAGTTGTTGTGTATCTGCAGATCAGGATATTTTTTTTGTTTAGGAACTAGAAATTCATTAAACCAAGTGTGTTTTAAATAACAATATTCCCTATTTCAAGTAGTTCCATGAAGGAGATGGACAGTCTCATTCCCTCAGATGTACAAAATGGTAATGCAGAAACAGAAAGGAGAAGGGACTGCTCTGTTTCATAGGCTGTCCACCCAGCAGCTCCCAAATATCAGATTCAATGCCTGAAGGTCTAAATGTTCCACATTAGAAAACTGCAGAGCATCAAAGCCTTTCAAAAGCTTATTTAGAATTAGGGAGGAAGTCAGGTAGAAAAGGAGTATTTCACTCTTACAAAGAGAAAGACAGCAGATGACTTTCTGGGAAACAACGGGCAACTTCTAAAACACACTGTTCTTGGGAGTCTCAAAACTGCTCTGACAGAGGTCACAAAAACCATCTTCTCTGGACCATCAGGAATTCACAGCACTTTCTGAGCCTTTGTTCTACTAAAAAGTACTGCAGAACTAAGAAAAATGAGGCCTTAGACCAGCCTGGACAGTGGAGAGCACCAACAAAACTCAAGTATGGGATTGGAAAAGACTTAAGAAATCAACATGATGATTTTTTTAGAAAACATTTCTGAGCAGAACGTGATGATTTTCTTAGAAAACATTTCCAAGCAGAACAGTCTCTGCCTGCAAAACCAAAGCTTCTCCTGCAATGCTTTCTTGTTGTGGCAGACACTGCCAAAGGAAGTTCTGAAGGCGCCTCAAGAAGAACTTTTGGCACGCTAACACGCACTGCTGAAGTGTCTGCATAGGCAAAACAAAACTGATGAGATCAGGCAAAATACATTTTAACTTGAATTTGCATTCAGCTGTCACCTTTGATAATCATTCGCAGCTCTCACTCCCAGGGTCAGAGAGGGTCCCCAAGAAGGATGAGGCAGCACCCCATCAATGCACAGCAACACCTGAAGTGCTCATCCTACCTTGTCTTCAGATGGACACAGATACAAATACTGGAATGTGGCAGTAATATTCTTGGAGAATCTTGGCCCAAAGACATCCTTGTCTGTTCCGAACTGGTGCCGGGACTGCCGGACGATGGAGTCGATGACGTACAAGCCCGGGACTTTGTACTCCGGCTTGCACTGCAAACAGCACCAAGATCCTGGGTCAGGCACGGAATCCCCCAGGATCATCCCCCTCAGAGCCCCACTGCAAACCTGCTCTGGGGCTGAAACACTGCTCTGCACCCCAGCCCCTCGTTCCTCCTGCCCAGGCGAGCATGAACAGTGCATTCTCTGGGAATATCTATTGTCTTAGTGACAATTCGTTCCAAGTTCAGCACCTCCAGGTTCCTCCCCAGCTGCTGCACAGGGAAGGTGGGAAATCTCACTGCTTACTTCTCTTCTCCCCTCCTTAATGTATTGTGGAAAACCACAATGTGGAACTTACATAGACAAAGTGATACCTAACAAACCAGAATTTCTTCCCTCAATGCCTAAGTAACAAAGCCTTTCTGGTTATTTACTAGCATTATTAGCAATATCCAGCAAAGCATACAGATAGCTTTATCAATAAATTTCTTTTTTTTTTACTTTTTACCTTTTTGATAAACTTCTCCACAATCTGGACAACATGCTTGTAGAGCTGGAAAATAAACACATCCATAAATTTATCATCTCCTCAGCAGTGGCACATCGTTTTAGAAGCATTTTAACTCTTTGTGCTTACTACCATTTCAGAAAGGCTACAGAACGTTGCAGTCACATTCCAAAAAGCAGAATGCTCCCAAACTGAGAACAATATTCCAGACCCAAGTCAGAAGTGTGTCAGTGTGTACATAAGGCACAGAGCTTGCCAAGTATTAGTGAAAGCTTTCTGGATTTACTTTCTCTGCAATCCACAATGGTTTTACAAGTCAAGGTGCAGTTGCATCCTGCAATATTTAGTTTTATTACACAAAAATCACAACACTTTTGTGGGTGTAGCATGAAAAAGCAACAACTCAAAAAAATCAAGCTGGCATTTTGCTCCTAGTCCAAAACCAAGGGATGATATTCACCACCCACTTGTTTCTAGACAACAAGCTTAACAGCAACTAGAATAAATCATCCCCGAAGCTGAGATTGGGAAATCCTGAGTATTTACTTACAAGTGAAATAATAAAACATTGCTGCTGTTACAGTTTCATCTTTGTTTTGTTGTACTTTACCTTAATAGCTTTAATGGCAGCTTTTGTGATGAGAATCATCTTTGCTCGGGAAATAGGAGGTTTCATCTCCATCAGTGAGAAGAGCTAAACAGAAAAAACAAAACATCGAAAATGTATTCTGAAGTTCAGCAATTAAGCAAAAACAACATTTCAGGAGGGTGACTTGATTACTGCCATCCCACACTGTACATGGCCACGCCGCTGGCTGGCCCTGGGTGAAGTGGCTGTTTTACAAACCCAACGAAATCAGCATTTACCAGGTTACTGCTAAAAAGAACTGCTTCAACTGCTCTGCAGACTTGGCTAACTTACCCTCCAAATGGCTCCCAGGGGAAAAGTTCACTCCTCAAGGAGAATGTTTGCAGAAGTTATAGATATTATATGAAGTTTATAGAGGTTTATATAGAAGTTATTTGTCATCTTTATAGGTGATATGGGCCGTAACTGAAAATAAGCATTAGCTCCACATTTCAGAAACTGAGGGAAAGCAGAACTGCACACAGAGATGGACACAGAAAGCTGAGCACACACACAAAATTGTTTCTACCTTGAAATATTCCTCACAAATCACAGGAAAAAAAATTGGTTTGTGTTACATAATTTCATTTTTGTCTTCATCATAAAGAAAAAATTGAGCCCTTGAACGTGAGTAAAAAACGTCATCAATTATTTGCCACACAGCAAAGTGAGAGAATCGAAGTGTCTTCATTTGTCAGTGTAATGGAAAGTAAGATGCCATTTAAAACTTTGTCTCTTATGCTATTAATTAATTTAAAGTTCCAAGATACTGCTGAAGTGACCAACTCACACAGATTTATCCACTGTCTCAGTTAAGGAAAAAAAACATCAATGAAGGAGACAAAAAAATTGGCCACATACTCAGAGACAAGGCAAGTGCTAACAGGGCTTTCAGCTGTACAAAAGGAAGCCTTGCACCTAGAAAACACCAAGAGTAGCAAACAAGGTATTTACTTTCTTCATTTGATTCCTATTCCAGGAGATAGGAAAGAAGAAAAACTGTCCTTCCAGACAGTGGTAGCCACATGTCTTTTCCAACACCAATGGAAGACCATGACTTTTCATTATTCATCCCCACAAAATGCAGGTTCTTGTGCCACAACGCTGGGGTTTTAAAGCCATTTCAGCTGTAAGAGATACTTCAGCTAACATGCCTCGCTGCTTGCTGAGACATCACAGTATGGACAAATAAAAACCGCCAGATAAAACACACAAGGAGAGAGGGGTCTGTGAGCTGATGTGGGGTATTTTAAAAATCTTGTTTTCAATTTAGACTTAAGTGCTTTAGAATTAAGTGCAGAGACTCTTGATGAACAAAGTCAGTGCTATTATTAAAACTCAGGAAAATCTGTTTTAAGAGCTAATGAAAGGGGGGGAAAAATGCAAACCCCAACACCCACAAACAAACCACCAGAAGGCTCAAAAACTGAGATGGGGAAGGAATAAAACCAGCCAGCATTATGACAGGAACTCCATATCCCCTCCTTTACCCACGAAGAGCCAAGTGGTCCTCCAGGAGAGGATCCAGTCCCACAGAATAAGAACAAAGGAGCTGGTGTGGAAGCACCACTTCGGTGTTTGTATTTCAGGAACACAAGGAGAGACCCCAAGGAAATTGGGAGAGCTCAGAGCAGGGCCCAAGGTGACAAGAACCAAGTGCATCAAAATAATAACAAGAAGTGTCTTAAAAGTATCTCAAGCAGGACATTGCAACTGGGAGAAACACAATAAAAAATAAAAATCCAAGGACAAATAAACTGCCAGGGAGAGCAAAGGCACATACACATGAGTGTGCATAGCTATCTATCTATATATCTATCTATCCTGCTCTTTTCATCCCCCCACACCATCTCTCAGAATTTTACCTCAGGATTTTGCTCCTTTTTTAAAATTACCTAAGATCTTAGAACACCAAATAACTATTTATAGTCAATTTCTATGTAATTCTTGGTATCAGTTACATGTGTCAACACCAGGTTTTAGAGACGGATACAGCTAAAATTTAGCTCCCTTCCTAGTTCCTCGGGCTCCTCCCTGTTGGAAGGGGGAGATGCTCAGGAGACACCCAGCTACTTCCAGCTGCATTCGTGCAATTAGACCTGGATCTTCTTTCACACACATTTCCCAAACCAATATACAAAAAAGTCACCCAGCCACTATTTTTAGAGGGCTGTTTCACAATAATACATCCAGTTTCTCAAAGGACACCATGATCAGCTCAAGGAACAACTTGGACACAAAAACTTACACTCTATTTACAACAACAACAACAACAACAACAAGAAGTATGTAACAAAAGCAAAGAAAACTGATGGCTTGAGAGCTTTCCAAAATCCTGCCTCACAACAGGAACCTGTGCCTGGAATGCTGTGACCTGCTAGAAATTACTTTCTGCTTTTACTGCCCCTAAGTGCATGTTTACAGGATGTTGATACAACAGAAGTAGAAGTATTCAAGGGTATTAAAGTCGAGCCACAATACAAAGTATGGATTTAAGAATACTTCTGGGTGCTTCTCCCAGCAGGATGGAATACATGGTAAAGTATCTATAAAGCCAGGGATGCAAAAGGCAGAAAATGCTGATGGCCTTCTCAGTCTTTTGAGCAGCAAATTGTTAATTTCTCTCATTCCATAATTAATGCCCTTTGATAGTTTAGTTTACATGGAAACATGAGAACCAGGGGGTTTTGAAGTAAAGAGGAGAACCGCTACTTTTAAATTTACCCAACTTGATGTGTGATCTTAAGTGTATCTGTATAAAGTGTGAGGTAACACAGTAAAATTACCTTTTAGGACTTGAACAGGCTTTGCCCTCTTGCTGAAGTGCCTGTGCCATAAAAAGGTGTCTATATTTACAAACAAAGAGCTATGAGCCCATTTTATACACTCACTACACAAACCCCAGAGCACAGCAGCTGCACAGAGAGGAGCACGAGCTACTGAACCAGACAGTGGCTAGTGACTAGAAGATATCAAGCACCCAGGTCATTGTCAGGACACCTCATTCAACCTCCCCTTCTCCAATTTCCAGAGCAGTCTAACACGCCCCGAACCATTCCAACATGCCTTAGGTGTCCAACAACCCTTCCCCACCAAGCAGGCTCCATGCACAGCCAGTACTCTCTATATTCATTCACTATCTTTTGGAATGTATTTTATTCATGCATTTAGAAACCACCCGACCCAGCCAAGCACCAGTGACTCACAGACATAACTGCAGTTACTTGTTCCTGTACAGAAACAAAGGGATTGTGGAGGACCAACAAGCACAGGTACTGCACTATTTTGTTAACAAAACACCTTTCTTGTTAATGCTTCGCCAGATCCCTGAAAGGAGTTCTGTCAGCTCTATGCATTTTCCCTCCCCCCTGCTCTTCCTTAAGGGAAGGAGAAGGATCTGTTGCTAAGCTGTATCTCAGAGGATCAATGCAAGTTTTAAATGCTTGACCACCAGCTGTGAAGCACAGCAAGTATTAGGTGCTGCTGAAGGTAAGAGAACACCGTAACATCCAGAGCTGTCAGGCTGCATTCCTTGGAAAATAAAGTGAGATTTGATTTTGACCAGCTATGACCCCCAGGCAATGAAGCTCAACAGCAGTTCATCAACTAAGCTACTTCTGTGGCCTAGAAAGACCATTCACAAATCCTGAATCACTGGGGAGAAACATCTTCACAAAAGATACTCATATGAAAATGACATCATGCAAGTGCACAGAATAGAGTTTTGTTTTCTGCTCATGTGCTCTGGAAAGGCAGCTTTCGGGATCAGTGCAGGGCTCCTTTGTCCAGCACATCTCCTGGAAAGCCGCTTGCCTCACTACTTCTCTTACCAGGAATCCCTACCAGAAAGCCACAGCTTCCAAGATTCCTGGAAACAAGTTCAGAGCAGAGGCAAGAGACTCCAGCCAGATGCTGGCAGTAGTGTCCTTCTCTTTTTCCATGCACATGGAGCCTCAGTGGGGATCCTGAGCTCCAGTAAGTGCTGGAGAACCACAGGGAAGGATATCCTGCTAACCTCTATTTATAGCTCCTCGGGCTGGAGGGGAAGGTTGTCACAGAACGGGCAAAATAAAGTCTTGCCATTGGCAGAAAACAGCCACGCTTAGATCCAAACTTCAACTGCCCAGTGCCCTAAGGATGGGCAAACAGCAAACAAGGAATGTGCAGCTCCAGCTTTAAATAAACAGCCCCCAGCACCTCTCATCTGTTTGTCTCTAGGCACGTTTAGGTGGGGTATCCATTGTTTCAGAGGCTCACGTTAGTGACTGAGACACAGGACGAAGTGAATGATATGCATTACTCAACACAAATAAAAGATTACAAAACAGGAAAGTTGACTTTATTCTACTTCCAGCAGCAAGATTGTGAAAAAATCTTTATTTCTAACTTTTATAACCAGTAAACTACACCTCAAATTTTCCAGATTAAAGAAAAGAACAGACATCTTCTAAACTAAAACTTGTCAAGGATTTATATGGCAGATGTGTGGGTTCGGTGGGGGTTGGTTGTTTGCTTGTGTTTTGGGGGTGTGATCTCTTAATTTTTTTTTTTTAAAGAAAAATGTTTCTTGTTTTCTTAAAATTATATAAAGCTCTGTCCCATTATCCAGTTACCTTTTGTGATTAGCTTATATGGTATCATTACTGTAACATAACACATACACCTAACAGGACATGAATTCTAACTCATGAAAGTGAACTCCTCAGAGAAAACACACTCCACTACAGACCTGTCAAACCCCACCCATTCAGCTAGCAACACCTGCTCAAACTACAGCTCAATGAAAAAAAAGCAGCCAATACCAAACCCCTCCGTGCTCCTGTAGAAACATGAGGACTTGGAAGAGGAGATTCATTGGTAAAGTTGCATTCAAAATGCAGGTCCAAAGAACAGGATTGGCAACAGCACCACAATCCAACATAAATTACGCAACCCGGGAGTTCCCACCCCTGCCAGAGCCAAACTCACTTCTCTCCCTACCCAAGCCCTTCTGTCCAAGAGGGGACACCAACCTCACAGCTTAGGGGACACCAGGTTTACAGCCACGCTTTGAACTTGGGCCTCCCAGCACCTGAGAAATTTCCGCCAACAACAAACCCACCTGGGACCACCTGACAGAGGAAGTGGCATCTCCTCTTTCAGGCAGGGCGGCAAAGAGCTGGCAGGTGCCACCTCCAGGAAAGCAAAGGCAGCAGGGAATCACCTCTAGCACACATGGCAAGTGCAGCCCCAAACTGCACTTGGAGCTGCCGTGGTAAAACCGCAATTCCCTGGCTACAGTGGCACTGTACAGCCGGCAAGTGCAGGAATTCAGGGCCTCTAGGGTATCCTGTATTCCTGTAGGGTATTGTGTACTCCTGTAGGCTATTCTGTGTTTTAGGTGCTGCTGAAGGTCTCCTGTAGGGTACTGTGTACTCCTCTAGGGTATTCTGTAGCTGCCCCATCTTCACCGCTGAAGCTGTTCCCCTCCCAGTAAAAGAATTAACTCTTCAGTGACCTGGGAGTGGCACCCTGAGGGCCTCACAAACGAGGCCTCCCAGGCTGAGCAGCCCTGCTATCCCCACCACTGTGGGAACAATACCCAAACCCTTGGTCCAAGTGCTCTGTCCCTGGGAAAGCCCAGAAAGGAACAATACCTCCCCGTAAATCTGACCCTCCTCACATGTCTGCGTGCACAGCTCCAGGCAACACGGGCAGAAAAGGGAAGGGACCAGCCTGGAACTGGACTTTATGCCCTGCACAGCACCACAAACAGAGCTCCTGAGAGGGAACAGGGCAGGAAGCACGCAGCCCCTGAAGTCATTCACGTGCTGCTTCACACACCAGCAGCTCCACAGAAGCACTCAGGCGTACAAAGGGCTGCAGAGCAGGGATTTCAGCCAGTACACTCCTCTCCCCCAGAGTTGAGGGCCAACTGAAACCCAGTGCTTTGCCCTTCCAGCAGCCACACTCAGGATTTCACCCAGGATTCCTGACTGCACCGAAGCAGGACACCCCACCGTTCCTACACGGGGAGGAAGAGGTAGGGATCCAAACACAGCCGTTGCCAGGACACGGATTGGTCACGGGATCCCCAGAACCAGCAGCTCTGCTCTGCAGCCACCATCCAGCACCAGCACTGGGGGTATTGTTGGACAGGCACTGGGCACTGCCTGCACCACTCAGAGCCACCTGGCTCTGCCAGAAACACTGCTCATACTGAGGCAGGTAGTCAAGAATATTGCTGCCTCCTCTTCCCATCGACACTGAAAATGGCACATATGTGCTCTTGTAATTTTTCTGGGAACGTGGCTTTGCACCCTGCCATCCCGCTGGTTCAGAGGTGCACAAAACCCCCAAAACACTGGCAAATAAACAAACCATTCACAGGAGCTGTGTGCTATCCATGTTTCCCTTGCTCTTGCACAGTTTTGGTAGGGATGAGGACATTCCCAGGTGTGTGCATGACAAACCCGTGCAGAGAGTGAGCCTTACACAGCCTGAGTCCATCACAGGGGAGCAGCTGCCATTTCTCCTGTTTCTGGTCAACAGGCAGGCACAGCCACCCAGCGTCCAACACGAACCTGGGAACAGGCTCTGGCTCAGCTTTAAGTGACTTTCTGTCCACAGAGAGTCTGCAAAGCTATACTGTCCCACTGAGGCACAAGTGTAACTAACAGTAATTAATAATCATATTGAAGTCACGTGTCAAAAACTTTACACAGCAGAGGCTGAATTGAGTTGCTATATATTATGCAAAAAACAACCACGGTCCTCTTTGCTTCCAACTCCTCTCGGCTGACTAAGAAATAACAAAAAAAAACCCCAAAACCAGAAGACAGGAAGAGACCTTCTGTGCGGTAGGAAAAGCGAGTAAACGCTTTCCAACCTGTCCTGTTCCCGGAACTGGGATCGATCCCCGAGTCCCGTCCCAGGCACCGTTCCCACAGAGGGATGAGCCCCCTCCAAGCTTTCCCTCCCTGTGCAGCGGCCTCGCACCGCGGCTCTCTCGCCAAGCCACTACCGGGAAGCGCCGTCCCGAAGCGCGGCTTCCCCAGCCCCCGAACAACACACACGGCCGGGGCACCGCGTGACAGCGAGCCCGCCCGGGCAGCCCTGCCAGCGGGGATCCGGCCCGGGACCCCGACATCCCGCTCTGCGCCGCTGCCAGGGGGAAGCGGCGAGAGGACGGAGGCTGGCGGGCAGGCCCGGGGATCGCTCCAACGCCTCTCCCCGCACAGGCCAGGCCCGGCCCGGNGACCGCGCGACGGGCGGGGGGGGCGAGGCGCGGTGCACGCCGGGATCGGCCGGGCCTCCTCCCGGCCCACGCGAGAGGTTGGGCGGGAGGGACGGCGAGGCCACGTGACCGCTGCGCTCCGCGCGCGCGCGCCAGCGCCATGTCAGCACCACCCCCGCTGCCGGGGGAGAGAGAATGGCGGCAGCGGCAACGTCAGTGCCCTCAGCCGCTGTCACTGCCACCCACACTGCCCTAGCCCCTGACACGGCACCGCTGTCCCGGCACGCCCCACGGGCGCCGCGGTTCGGCCCCTCAGAGCAGGCCGCAGCTGCTGCGGTGCGGCCGGGTTCGGCTGGGTCCGGCCGAGCTCGGCTCCGTTCGGTTCGCCTAAACTCGGATGAGCTCGTGCGTTCGGCCCATCTCGGTTTGGTTCGACTAGGGTCGATGGGTTCGACTGAACTCGGCTCGCTTCGACCGAGCTCGGAGCCTCTCTCTGCGTTCGGCGCAATTCGGCTGCGTTCGGCTGAACTCGGTGCCGCTCTCTCCGTTCGGCGCAGCTCGGCTCCGTTCGGTTCGGCTCGGTTCGGCTGAGCTCGGCTCGGCTGGGCCGGGCTCAGTTCAGAAGAAGGGGTTTAAGCGCAGCTCAGCGGATGCAGTGAAATTGGGCCATGGGGTACAGTGAAATTCTGGGTCCTATCAGCGCTTTTCAGTGGGATGTAAACACGGAGTATTTAAGCCTGAGAAGGAATGTGTGACTAATTAACTTGTGAGCATTTTTGGTTTTGCAACACACTGGTTAAAAAAAATTAAAATTCTAGTTGGGTTATATTTGAGGGAGGAGAAAGAAATCCTATGCAAGACCCCACTCTTAGGTCAAAGTTGATTACAGTTTTCCTTGGTGCTCCGGAGAAGCACTGACCAAATCCTGACCTGCGGCTTCTATTAAACTGTCCGAGGAAATAATTCCTGGGAGGTTTCACACCTTAGATTTCAATGCTTTTTAAAATTTTTTTTTTTCATTTTTTTTCCATTTAGTGCTGCTCCTCCAGTGCCTGCAGCGGCCAGGAGATGGCCCTGATGTCCGCACTAAGAGGGGAAAACACAATTTTCCCCAGGGAAGCACGATTTGCTCTCGCTGAAACTGTATCTGAGGATGCAGCAGATACCCCGGGCCGATGTGAACTCGCAGGATAAAGGATGGCTTTGATCTCGTAGCGCACGAGGGGTGCAGATTGAAGAACAAAGTCCAGGAACTCGTTGCTCCACAAAGGAACTCTGTTTCCTCGCTCCGTGCGAGGGATCTGACGTGTCCCTGAATTGAGAGCACGGCCATCAAACAAAATTCCTGGCTGTTGGTGGGGGTTTGTTTGTTTTTAAAGCCAGGATAATCCTAACGGCAGTTTCCAGCACTTCGCTCGGAGATTCGAGCTCTGGCCTGGAGATTGTTTTCCACTGGAAAAGGCTTTGTCACCTCTGGTTTTTAGCACTGTCCCTCGTGTCCTCCTGTCCCTTCCACCTGCCACTGCCCAAGCCGTCCTTCCAGCTCCCGTTTTTATCTCGGGTTTATTTTCAGGATCCACTTTCAGACCTTCTGCTGTGCTCTCAACAAAAGCAGTCAGCCCTGCCTGCATCCAAAATCCCGCAGCCTGCGTTCTTTGCAGTCAGAAAACCACGTGTGAGAACACAAAACCCTGATTCATTTTCTTAGTAAAAACATCATTTTATATATATATATACACACGTACATATATATAAACACACCCCCACACACACAGACTGCAGCACGGCCACTGAGCAGATTGTTTTCTCCGTGCTGTGCCGAAGGAATCTTGCAGAGGATGATCATTTTTGGGATTCAGGGCTGAATTAAATCATAGCAAATCGTGGAATGGACTGGGGAGAGACCTTTAAAACCCACACAGTGCCACCCCTGCCATGGCAGGGACACCTCCCACTGTCCCAGGCTGCTCCAAGCTCCATCCAGCCTGGCCTTGGACACTGCCAGGGGTGGCCACAGCTGCTCTGGGAACCTGTGCACAGGGAAAGATTTCTTCCCAGCATCCAATCTAAACCTTCCTCTGGCAATAGGAAGCCATTCCCTGTGTCCTGTCCCTCCATGCCTCTGTCCCCAAATCCCTCTCCATCTCTCTTGCAGGCTGTCCTCAGATCCTGGAAAGAAACTCATCACCCTGATGCAGAGTTCCCAAGCAATCCAAAGGGGCTCAAGTGATCCTGTGCCTTCTGTCACCAGAAATTCTTCATTTGCACAACTCGCTGCTTCACCTCCTGTTGGGTTTTGGTTGTGGGTCGGGTTTTGGGGTTGTTTGGGTTTTTTTGTTTTGTTTTGTTTTTGGCAAGGTAGAAATCCCATCATTCCAAATTTAAGCAATCAGCAAAACAAACCCTGACAAAACAAGGATTTTTGTTGGTTTCAGTTGGTTTTTTTTCATTTATTTACATTTTGTGTGATGAGAAACATACATTGCAAAGGTTTTTGTGGTTTTTTTTTTCCCCATACATGCATTTCTGTGTTCTGTTTTCCTGTAATTCCTCTGTATCCACAAATATGGGTCATATTAGAGAAATATGGGTAAGGCTGGAGTTGATTCTAGGAAAAACACCTTGCTGTAAGCACACAAGTGCAGCTGGGAATGTATTCATGTTGAATACGTGTGCTTTTAAATAAGATTTTATTCAGATTTTTCACTCAGTGTGGCGATTGGGACACACTTCAGAAGTCATTGCTGCCAGCATTTTGGGAAGAATCTTAGAGCTTTTCTGTATTTTTGATATCACACTGTTTGGAAAGCAACCAGCTGGCAACGAGGCACATTTGGCATGGGCTGGGAAGATGTGCATTCTGCTTGGAGTGACCCTGAGGTCTCTCAGCATCTTGTTTAGAATATTTAGAAGATGAAGCTCAGGTATTTCTGCTTTTTGTACACATTTTTTGTGTTTTGGGGAAACGAGGCCTTAATCTGGTAAGGGGGTGACTAATTTATTTATGTTGGTATTGGTTACTTGATTGGATGAAACCTTGGCTATTGATTGTCCAAACATTTCAGTAGTTATGCTTATATATAAAAATCATCCTGTGATATTACCAGGGTTGTTGTAAAAATGGACTGGTTTTAAATAGTATGCTTTAAATTTATTTTTGTGTGGCTTTGCTCTGCTTAAAACCTATTTGTTTTAAGGCTCACATCTACTTTTCTCACCTGTCTTGTGCCTTATCCTGTTCTAATGTGTATTAGGGGACAGACTAAAGGAGTGCTTGTCTCATAACTGCGAGGCAAAACCCTGCAGCCACATAAATACCTAATCCCCAGGTATTTAAATACATCCCATCCATCAGCTTTGTCCCCTTTGTCCTTCAGCCTTCCACGTTTTCCAGCTTCCTCTGCACTGCGAGCCTGCCTCTGTGTCCCTGTGGTTTCCTAACTCCCAGTTTGTGACTGCTCCCTCAATCTCCTCCCAGGAGCAGTGGAGCTGCCTTTGGCAGGAGGCAAAACACTCTCTTAGATGGAGGATAGAGCAGGGAAGAGCTCCAGAACCAGAGCTGACCAGACTGCACCAGTTCATTGCACAAAAGTCAGTGCCTCTCCCTGGATACTCTGCTGGACCTCCCCACTCTCTCTGCTCCAGCAGCTCCCAGTTCTGGTGGCCAAGCTTTCTCTGGATCCTCCCTGCAGGGTCTGGCTGCTTCCAGGAGAATAACTGGAGCTGCTGGTTCCTCCTGCCAGATGGGCCACTGTGGCCACCTTCCTGCTGACACCCAGCACCAGGCTCCTTCCCGCCTGCCTGGCCCCCAGAAAACACATCTGAGTTTGATTTAAAGATTCCCAAAGAAGGAGGCTGTGCCATAATGCCTCGCCGGGTTGCTGTGCTGCTTAATTACCCTCGCTGTTAAAAATATGTGTCTTATTTTATAGCCTGAATTTGTCTGGATTCAGCTCCCAAGCCCTGGATCTCATTAGAGCCCTGTCTGCGAGCCTGGGCTCCTGCTCAGCCACACAGACTGGGAGCAGGAGCCCCCTCCCTCTGCTAGCCTTGAAAGGACCCAGTTCCTCCACTGGAAAGTTTATTATTTAAATCTTTTTTCACTCTCAGAGCGCTTTCCTGAATTTTCTTCAATTTACCAACTCCTAGACTTGGTGAGGTGCAGTTTTCCAGCTGGGGTTGCAGGAGTGCAGGATGCTTGGATCATTTAGCAGCCTTTTTTTCTTCTTTCCCTTTTCTTAAGGGAAAACTGAGAAGAAAAATCCTTTTTCTTCTTGTTTTCCCTCAGGCCAGGGACTAAGATGTTATTTTTGATCGTCAGCAAGGCCCGCCCAGTGCCTGAGTCATGTTATCTCTTCTGGCCACTTGGAGCAGACAGGGAGTAGCAGGGTCTGGAAGTGCTGTCGAAGCCAGAGTCTTCATGAGTAATTCCTCTCCCCTGCCAAATATTTCATGGTACTCAGTGTTCATCAGCCAGGTGGATCAGTGCTGATTCAGGGGAGAACGTGCTTGCTCCAGAAGCAGGTGCAGGAATGAATAACCCACTGAGTTTTGTGATTATCAACCTGATATTCAAACACGTCTGCGAGCGATTCTGTCGTCGTGTAAATATGCAAGCCCAGAACTGTGCTTTTATCTGTTTTGGGTTTTTTCCCCTCCTTCTTCTTCTTCTTTCTAGAAAGTCTGTCAGTAAAATATTCAAAAATTTTATTTGGATCTTTCAGGAGCTGTCTTCCAGTTTTCCAGGGAAGAATTTACAAGGATGTGTTGACTGGAACCTCTCTCCCCCTGGAACCCCTGGGATCAGAGCCCAAGTGCCTGCAGCAGCAGCAGCCACAGTGGAAGCCACAAACCCATCTCTGTTCTCAGGGCACCAGTAGGAGAAAGAGCAACAAAATCTCATGGGAAATATTATTTCACCAGCATTTTTTTTCTTTTCTGTTGCAGGGGGAAGTTGGAGTCACGGACAAATGGTCCCAGAGCTCCTCCTGCTTTGTGTTCCTTGAACCAATGTGATAGGGGGCTTGAGCTTGTGGGTAACTCTCCTGAGGTTGAAAAATAAGCAAGAAAGGGAAAATATTTCTTAGCTTTTACAGAGATGGGGCATTTTAAAAGATTTTATTCTGTTATCAGTCTCAATGAATAGTGAGACACAAGAGATGTAAAACTCAACAGCATTCCGTCAGGAGCCAACTCAACACACCTTATCTCAGTACTTCCACACAAATGTACAAAACTATATAAACTTTCTGTCGAGTTTTAAAAATTCTTTACAATCCCACAGAGCTGTGGGAGGGAGACTCTGCAGTGCATCCCAGGCTTTGAGAGGGGGAACCAATGCAGCCGAGTTTCCCTGTGAAACGCACAGGGAAAAATTCCAGGTTTGTTTCCAGGTGTGGATTCCTGTGTCAGCTCTGACACTGTGAACCCAAGCCCCCACTCTGGAGCAGAGAGGCAGGAATTTGCTCTTCCCCTCCTCTGAGTGCTATCTTGACAGCTGAGAGCAGCCAGAGAGCTTTTGCTGACACGCCCTGAACAGGAACATCTGGAGAGTGTAAGCCCTGCCTTCCCTGTGCAACATCCTCAGCTCAGGAATTTTCTTCTCCCAGTGGCCTCCTGCAGCCACTGACCCCAGGGCACGGTGCAAGATGTTTGCTGGGCTCTGGCAGCCAGGCTCAGGATAACTCATCCCATGGGAGTCTGTGTGGGATGCTGGCTTTTAAACCGTGCCTATCTGCCCAGGCTGTTAAACAAACCAAACAAAACTGTTTCACCCTCTGGGCCTCTTACAACAAAGGCATTGATTGAAATAAATAAACCCCTTAGGTTTTGGTGGCTGTGCCATGGGGGTTCTTCATGCTTGACCTCTGCCAGGCCACCCCTTCTCCATCCTGCAAGGAATTGTATCCCAAGTGCCTCTGTCACAGCAGAACGGCACATGTGGCACGCTCAGGAATAAACCAACACTGAATTTTCGCATGGAAGAGGTGCAGGGGACAGAAAGGATTTCTATGTAACAAAGAAACACATTTCTTTTTTTGGGTTCAGCCCAGTTAATTCTTCTTCTAAGCATGCCAAGGAAAAACCTGGAAGCTTAGCCTGTTGATTGGAATATGTACGGAATAATGCCAAGGGCAGGGACACCTCCCACTGTCCCAGGTTGCTCCAAATCCTCTCCAGCCTGGCCTTGGACACCGCCAGGGATTGGGCATCCACAGCTGCTCTGGGCACCCTGTGCCAGTGCCTCCCCACTCTCCCAAGGATCCATCATTTAAAAGTGAATCTATTTATTTTAAAAATGTTCAGAGATGTTTGAGGTGCTGAGCACACTGAGCCAGAGCATCCACCTGTAAATAACTGCACACCTCATCACTGGGTTTGCCAGCCCTGAGTCTTTGATGTGGTGTCCCCAGCTCGGGAAGGTGCATCCAACTGCAGCAAGGTAACTGTGATTTGTAAATGAGCCAAGTCTGTGCTGGACACAAAGGAAAACACTTGCAAAATGAATGTTTCCAGCTGCAAAGCACCGAGATGACTTTTCATAGCTTGGTATAAGACTGCATTCATTTCGAGGTTTTTTAAATCTGATTCTTTTGCTGCTTTCCAGCAGTTCATTCAGCCATGCAAAATTCTCTCATGCTTACACAAAACGTGGAGGTCTTTGTCCAGGAGGGAGTCATTGCTCTGGCCACATTTTAGCAAGGTGTTTGGAATATTTCTTGCAAGGAAGCGTTTGAATATCTGCATTTATTAGACTGAAAAACCACCCCTTACTCCAGCTGCAAGCACACAGCCAGTCCTGGGCTGGGCTCTGAGGCACTGGGATATTTTCTGACCCGCTGCCAAGAAGAAGGAGGGGAGTAAGGAGATACAACTGTGCATTTAAAAGCTTTTCGAAAATACAGAGCATTTCCCATACAACCCCCTTGTGCTCTCTTACGTGAAAACGAAACTTAAGCCCAAGGTCCTAAATGACACAACAGTGTGCACTGCAAGGAGGCCTGCACAGCAGTTCAGCTGAAATTCAGAAAATTGAACTTCCTAATTAATGGAATGTGGGAAAGGATAGCAGCACCGACCCAGCAGCCCCCTGGCAGTCACTCTGATATGAAATTGCACTTGCTCTGTGGCACCCCTGGGTGCTGGGTTTGTGTGCTGGCTGCAGGGAGCTGCAGGACAGCAGCTGCAGGGAGCAAACTGCAGATTCTTCTGGGAGCTCTTCTGGCAGAGATTCTGGGGGGGCTGTGCCAGATCACCCCACTGCCACCACGTTTCTGTAAAAGCCATCAGACAGTTCAGTGCATACTCAGGTAAATTTGCACATTTATATCTATACACACACACATATACATGTATATATAACAGTATTCTGAATATTTTTGAGGGCAAGATATGTCCAAGGACAAGCTGATGAATGCTCAGGTGCAGGATCCTGCAACCATGGAAAAGTGAAATTCTCCATCCTGGGTTTAGGAAGGCCCCTGTCCCTGCCACTGAGTGGCACCTGCAGGACCCAGGCACAGAAGTCACAAGGTGCTCAGCTGATCCTGGACATCCCTGGCATGTGGAGAGGGTTCTTTTCTCCACTGCTGTCCCTGGTTTGGCTTCTTCCTGTTCTCCTGGCAGTGCCAGCAAACACAGGTTCTTCTCTGCCTGAACTCAGGGATTCAAACACCACAAACCCCTTAGAAATTATCTAAGAACAAAATACATTCTCACTTCAAAAAGTCTCCTTTAAATTCATTTAAACTCTGTTAATCTCTAACATCTGAACACCAAATTTCACAAAATTAAACAGCTGTGGAAACAAACCCCAAAAAACAACCCAAAACCTGCAAAAAACCCCGATTATTTTAAAGCAGGATGAGACAGCCAGGAAAGCATAAGCAACAAGAGCCTGACTTTCTGTTTTTTAGCCTCTCAGCACTAAGTCAGGCTATCTCCTGCGACCTGCCTGAAGTCAGCAGTTAACCACTGCCTGCAAAAGTCCTGCTGATGAGGCAGGGAAATGTGGAATTGCCACCTTTAATTTGAATGTGCTCGGTGCCCTCCTGCAGCACAATTACGAGCTCCCAGTGAGGATTCAGCCCAGGCAGACCTCGACACTGGGGATTGAGCCCAGGGGGCTCAGCCTCCCTGGTGGCTGTAAAACTCCCAATCCACAAGCCAATAATCCATTTTACTGCAGTGTTTTAAAAGGCTGGAGGTGGCAGAGGACAATACTGTCAGGGTAACTCTGAATTTCTTTGCTTTCATGGGTATAAACCAAGCTCTATGTTATTTTTAGTAGCTTGTTATTACAGCTTTTGCAACCCGAAGACAGACTACTGCCTTTAATTCATTAGTAATTTCAACAGTTCATCAGAAAATGTCATTACCTAGAAAGTCTGCAGCTCGAAATAAAGCACACTGGAGTTAAATTCAAATTAAAGCATGGGCAGAAATGAATGCAGCCTTTGATCCCCTTTTCATCCAGACTGCACCCTGATGGGCACAGCTGGACAGGATGGGAATGGTGAGAAGGCAGCCTGGTAAAAGGATACTGTCAACTCATTAAGTCCTGGAGCTGAGGCAATTAAAAAAAAATACTCACTGGCTTCTTTCAGAACTCTCCTCCTGTTTGCTGCCACGGACATTTCTCGCCAGATTTATTTTTAAGAGAGGCTGATTTTCAGGTGTTTGACTGGAAAACGACCATTAACATCTGTTTAATCCTCCAAGTGGCCCAACCACGTTTCTGCTAGAGGAGCCCAAACAAAGGCACCCAGCTCTGCCTGCCCGTCTCTCTGAAGGGATGTTCCTCTAGGCAGGGAAAGAGGCTGGCCTCAAACCCTCTCAGCACTGCCATGCATTGAAATAAGACAGGATGTAGCCTCTTCCCAACTCGAAAGCAAGCTGTACTTTTCACCCTCTCAATGTAACTGTCTGCAGCACAGCTTTTCCCCCCTTTTTTCCCCTTTGTCCCCACGCAGCAATGTTGTTAAAACCCTCACATTTGTCATGCTGACCAGAGAAACTGACACAGAGCCAGGCTGGCCACGGAACCACCCTGCCTTGCCACTGTCCTCACCTTGTAAATATAGCCAATGCATGCAGTGAGTGGAGATTTTCAATCCAAGCCATTATTTATGGGCTTTGGAGCTTTCCCTTCTCGGGTTTCTGCCTGCTGGGACAGTGCTGGATTGCTGTTCTGTTTGAAATTTCATCTGAAAACGTGTATTTCAACGGAGCATGGAGCCAGTGCCAGGGTTCCCAGCCCTGGGAATGCATTGAGCCACTGGGAACGCATTTTGGAGAGGTCAGTGAGAGATTCAGGGGGTGGAATGTGGCCAGTCGAGACAAAAACCCGAGCTAAATGGGCAGCAGTGTGAGATGCAAAATCAGATTTACGTTTTTAAGGAGTCGAAGAAGAGCTTAAAAAGCAGGGAGAGGTGTGTTCACCAGCCCTGTGGTGGGAGCAGGAGCTCTGCATGTGGCAAGATGGATTGGATGGGATGGGATGGGATGGGATGGGATGGGATGGGATGGGATGGGATGGGATGGGATGGATGGTGCCAGGTACAGCTGCCCCTCAACAGGACGTTTTGCTGACACAACTCATATCTGTTAAGTGTCAGTGACACATGTTCCTTTCAGGTTTTGGAGTATTCCAGAACACAAGCACGCAGGAAAAACTTAAAAATGTGGATTATGCTTAAAGACAAACAGGGGCTCTTCATGGCTTTCTGGCTAACACAACTAAAGACGGGTTGCAGGTTAAAATCCTTATGAGGTGTTCAGTGAATTAATTGTTCCATCAGATCTCCCTCAGCACGAGTGGANTGGTAAAAGGATACTGTCAACTCATTAAGTCCTGGAGCTGAGGCAATTAAAAAAAAATACTCACTGGCTTCTTTCAGAACTCTCCTCCTGTTTGCTGCGACGGACATTTCTCGCCAGATTTATTTTTAAGAGAGGCTGATTTTCAGGTGTTTGACTGGAAAACGACCATTAACATCTGTTTAATCCTCCAAGTGGCCCAACCACGTTTCTGCTAGAGGAGCCCAAACAAAGGCACCCAGCTCTGCCTGCCCGTCTCTCTGAAGGGATGTTCCTCTAGGCAGGGAAAGAGGCTGGCCTCAAACCCTCTCAGCACTGCCATGCATTGAAATAAGATATGATGTAGCCTCTTCCCAACTCGAAAGCAAGCTGTACTTTTCACCCTCTCAATGTAACTGTCTGCAGCACAGCTTTTCCCCCCTTTTTTCCCCTTTGTCCCCACGCAGCAATGTTGTTAAAACCCTCACATTTGTCATGCTGACCAGAGAAACTGACACAGAGCCAGGCTGGCCACGGAACCACCCTGCCTTGCCACTGTCCTCACCTTGTAAATATAGCCAATGCATGCAGTGAGTGGAGATTTTCAATCCAAGCCATTATTTATGGGCTTTGGAGCTTTCCCTTCTCGGGTTTCTGCCTGCTGGGACAGTGCTGGATTGCTGTTCTGTTTGAAATTTCATCTGAAAACGTGTATTTCAACGGAGCATGGAGCCAGTGCCAGGGTTCCCAGCCCTGGGAATGCATTGAGCCACTGGGAACGCATTTTGGAGAGGTCAGTGAGAGATTCAGGGGGTGGAATGTGGCCAGTCGAGACAAAAACCCGAGCTAAATGGGCAGCAGTGTGAGATGCAAAATCAGATTTACGTTTTTAAGGAGTCGAAGAAGAGCTTAAAAAGCAGGGAGAGGTGTGTTCACCAGCCCTGTGGTGGGAGCAGGAGCTCTGCATGTGGCAAGATGGATGGGATGGGATGGGATGGGATGGGATGGGATGGGATGGGATGGGATGGGATGGGATGGGATGGATGGTGCCAGGTACAGCTGCCCCTCAACAGGACGTTTTGCTGACACAACTCATATCTGTTAAGTGTCAGTGACACATGTTCCTTTCAGGTTTTGGAGTATTCCAGAACACAAGCACGCAGGAAAAACTTAAAAATGTGGATTATGCTTAAAGACAAACAGGGGCTCTTCATGGCTTTCTGGCTAACACAACTAAAGACGGGTTGCAGGTTAAAATCCTTATGAGGTGTTCAGTGAATTAATTGTTCCATCAGATCTCCCTCAGCACGAGTGGAAGGCGGCCAGCTTAGACAAAGAGGAGGGCAGAGCATCGCTGACCATCAGAAACTCAGAGCGGGGCGGCTCTGCCGGCTCTGTCTCCTCTTCCACCGCTGCTCTGCTCCGCTCCCTTTCCCAGCGCGGCGGGCGGGGGCTGCGCGGTGACAATGGCAGGGTACCCGCTCCCTCTCCGTCCCCACCAGGCGGGGAAGGTCGGGCGGGTAGCCACAGCCCCGGAGCTCGGCCTGCAGCCGATGGGCGCCCGGGAGCGCTCGGGGGATGCGGGCAGCGGGATGGGGGAGCTCGGCCGGCAGGGAAGAGATGGAGAGGCGGCGGTGAAAGAAGCGGGGAGGGAGCGGAACGGAGCCGACACGGCGGCGAGCAGGACTCGGGCGTGCTGGCCAAGGGAGGTGGGGAAAAGCAACACAAAAGCCGCTCGCGGGCAGCGGCGAAGCAGAGCCACACGGTTAATTCCCGGGAGGGGGATGCGCCGCGGCCCCGCGCCGGGATGCCGGGGGGCATCGCAGGGTCCGGACGGCAGCCGCTCCCGCCGCGCGCGAGCGGGTCGAATTACCGCAAATCCGAACCGAACGAGCCCGCGCCCNCGGCGGCTCCTTCCTGGCCGCCTGGCTCGGCGCCGCCGCGCCCCGGGAGCGGCTCCGCGACTTCCAGCACACCAAGAGGGTCGGCAACTACCTGATCGGCAGGAAGCTGGGAGAGGGGTCCTTCGCCAAGGTCCGCGAGGGGCTGCATGTGCTCACCGGAGAGAAGGTACCGCGCCCGGCGGCAGAACGGGGGGAGAACGGAGGGCTGGCTGGAGAGCGGGATGTGCCGCGTCCCTGCCGGCCGGGAGGGTGAGTCCCCGGGAGGCTGGGGGATCTCCTCCGGCAGGATGGAGGAGCCCCCCGGCAGGATGGAGTAGCCCTCCGGTGGATGGAGGAGTCCCCCGGCAGGATGGAGTAGCCCCCGGAGGATGGAGGAGCCCCCCGGTGGGATGGAGGAACCTCCCGGGGAGAGTGGAGGAGCACTCCGGAGGAGCCCCCTCTGAGATGGAGGTGCCCCCCGGGAGGATGGAGTAACCCCCCGGAGAATGGAGGAGCCCCCGGAGGACGCAGGAGCCCCCTCGGCGCCGTCCCCAACTTCCCGCGGCTCCGCCGGGCGCTCCCCCCGGAGCTTTCCGCGGCTGCAGTCCCGCCTTCCTCTTGCGCTATTTCGGCTGCCTCGACCTGGCTTTTTTTCCTTTAATTTTAAATTTCCTTTTCCCCCCGTTTGTTTGCTCGCTCTCTCTGGTGGGAAAAGCGGGGTTTTCCGGTGAGACCGGTGTTGGTGGGGAGCGGTGGCGACATGTCACGCGTGGTGCTTGCCGCGCACCTGGCGACGGGAGGTGCTGCGGCATGGGGCACAGTCCGGCCGTCCCCAGTTGTTGGTACAACTCGGAAAATGTGCGAATTCGCACGGCAGATGTGTCCGCGGGTGGAGGTGCAGCCCGGGTGGCTCCTCCCCAGCGTGCAAAGTCCGGGCAGGGTCTCTGTCCGCTGTTTGGTTTTTATGCAGAGCCCTTCGGAGGAGGCTCTTGCCCATCAGTTAGGACAGGTCTTAGCGTTATCAGCAGCAGCAGCAGGGGCTTGGCTGGGCTGTGAATGCAGCAAGGACGAGCCCCCCGGAGCCCCCGACAAAGAGTTGCGCTGCTCTTGTTTATCCGCACAACTTCTGAGTGCTGTGAGGAGCGGCTGAGGGAGCTGGGAAGGGGCTCAGCCTGGAGCAAAGGAGGCTCAGGGGGACCTTGTGGCTCTGCACAACTCCTGACAGGAGGGGACAGCTGCGGAGGTCGGGCTCTGCTCCAGGGAACAGGGACAGGAGGAGAGGGAACGGCCTCAGGCTGGGCCAGGTTGGACATCAGCAGGAATTTCCTCATGGAAAGGGGTTTTAAACAGTGGAAGGGGCTGCCCAGGGAGGTTTGGAGTGCCTATCCCGGGAGGTGTCCAAGGAAGGAGTGGAGGTGGCTGGGGACGAGGTAGGATGGGGCACAGCTGGGACTCGGCGATCTCTGAGGTCTTTTGCCGCCTCGGTGACCCTGGGATTGTGCGAGCTGTCGGACTTGGCCTCTCCCGTGTCCTTCCCGGAGGGTTCCCTGGCGGAGCCGGCTGCTGCCCGGAGCTGTGCCGTGCAATTCCCTGCGGCTCCAGCAGCCCCGCGGACGTGCCGCTGCCGATGCTCGGGCGCGTTCTTGCACTGCCGGGCAGTTATTGTGTTCATTCCGGTGAATTTGTCACGGAGCGAAATTTAATACAGGGCTCCGAGAATCTCGTCATGTGAAAAATGATAAGGTTTGTGGATGTTATCGTGTAGGAATGCAAAAAGAAAAAAAAATTAAATAAATGTTGCTCTTCTCCGTTACCAAGCGTATGCTTCTCCTTGGTAACAGAAACATCCAATGATCCTGCAGTTGATAAAAGGCACATGCACACACACGTCCTCCCCACCTCCACGTTTTGGGTTTGCTACATTTATCTCAGTCTGCTAAGAGGGGAAAAAAATAAAAAAAGACCCACCACGCACCCCTCTGTCTCAGCTCCCAGGTCTGGGTTTTTTTCTCGCTCGGTGTCTTGAATAGCACACGCTGTGACAAAGTGAGGAGCAGAACCTCAGCCAGTCACTCTTCCTTCCGGCTGTGTCCAACCCTGAGGGGGGATGCTCTGTGTGACCCCGAGCTCTGTGTGACCCCCCCTGTGCTGTGGCAGTGGCTGAAGGAGCAGTCAGATGCCCCCGAAGTGGCTGATAAATGCCCACCCTCCCTGGAGCCCTCCTCTGTAACTCCAGCCATTTGTGGGAAAGCAGTCGGAGTTAATGGGTGGGAGGGAAGAGTTATTCATGATTTGCCCTTGGCCGTGGAGATCAGCCATTCCTTGAGCACCTCCAGCAGAACATCCTCCCGTGGTGGTCTGCTGCCAACAGAGCAGCCCTGCTCTCCTTGGCCCTCCCTGGGCTGCCAGGCACTTCTGGTCCTGGTCCCATTCCCACCTTGCTCCTCCCAGGAAGGGAAGGTCACTCAGTGGGGGCCTGATGCTGTGCCCACTTCCATGGCCCGAGGCTGATTTGTGTCTGTAAAGCCTGTGCTGAGCCGAGGGCATAGCCTAAATTCAGTAGGAGTGCCCTAAAGCACTGCCTAAATCTAAATTCAATAGGATTGACCTAAACCATTGCCTAAATTTGGTAGGATTGCCCTAAAGCACTGCCTAAATTCAGTAGGAGTGCCCTAAACCATTGCCTAAATTCAATGGGATTGCCCTAAAGCACTGCCTAAATTCAGTAGGAGTGCCCTAAACCATTGCCTAAATTCAGTAGGAGTGCCCTAAAGAACTGCCTAAATCTAAATTCAGTAGGAGTGCCCTAAACCATAGCCTAAATTCAATGGGATTGCCCTAAAGCACTTCCTAAATTCAGTAGGAGTGCCCTAAACCATAGCCTAAATTCAGTAGGAGTGCCCTAAACCATAGCCTAAATTCGGTAGGAGTGCCCTAAACCATTGCCTAAATTCAGTAGGATTGCCCTAAACCATAGCCTAAATTCAATGGGATTGCCCTAAACCATAGCCTAAATTCGGTAGGAGTGCCCTAAACCATAGCCTAAATTCAGTAGGAGTGCCCTAAAGCAGAATCTTGCCCGTGCTGCCTGGGAGCCGTTCTGGCAGAGCCAGGCCCTGAGGGTCACTGAGATGTCCCACTTCAGCAGGGGGGCCCAGAGAGGATTGGGCTTGCAGCAGGAATCCCTGGATGAGTGAGCCCCCAGCCAGGCTGGCATCCACGGCCCTGACTCCGGCATCGTACGCGCTGGAGGCGATGCCAGGCGGGTGCCAAAAATGTGCCACGGCCTCACCCTGACGTCCCTGGGAGCTGAAAAAGTCCTCAGGAGCGTGGGGTGGCACATTCTGGGGCAGCTGGTGGCCTGGCTGGGGTGGGGCTCGGCAGCTCAGGAGGGTGAGCTCAGGTGAGGTTTTAAACCTTCCCCAGCCAGGTTTTTATCACTGGAGTTCAGCCCACGGCTCTCGTGGTGTGGCTGCCACGCTGCTTGGTGTGTCATTGTTTTCTGGGCTTGCAAAAGCCTTGGTGGGGCCTGATGCATTCAGTGCCTTAGAGCTGGGCGCAGGAGAATGTTGGGTTATTCTTTCCTTTTGGCTCTTGAATGGAGTATCCCAGCCTGTAATCTGACATTCTGGGGTAAAGGGCTGATTTGTCAGCTCGGCTCAGGCAGGCTTTGGTGCCAATCCCAAGGGAACACAGCTCCTCTGGGAAGAGCAAGCCAGCTTGGCTTTGAATTGTGGCTCTGGAGCCCTGCTGGGTGAGCTGTGTTTGGGTGACAACATCCTCTTGGATTGTTCCAAGCCATTCACTGGGTGCTGGGGATCAGGCAAAGGAGATACCTCTCCTTCCTAAAGAAAGATATTTTTATATGAAGAGGTGTATTTTTATAAAATACACCCATTTTTTGCATTCTTAGGGAGCTGAGAGTACATCCATCAGTGTGGTGGGGTGACTTGAGGCTGTGTTATCACTCTCTGTGTTATCTATTCTTCTTCTTCTTCTTCTTCTTCTTCTTCTTCTTCTTCTTCTTCTTCTTCTTCTTCTTCTTCTTCTTCTTCTTCTTCTTCTTCCTCCTCTTCCTCTCTGTGTTATCTATTCTTATTCTTATTCTTATTCTTATTCTTATTCTTATTCTTATTCTTATTCTTATTCTTATTCTTATTCTTATTCTTATTATCTATCCTTATTATTATCTATCCTTATTCTTATCTGCTGCAGACCCCAGTGCAACATCCCAATAACTCTGGGAATGCAAAAAGGGTGACAACACACACACTGACAATACATTGAGCCAAAGTTCCTCTAAACAAATCTGATCCAAGATTAAATTTAATTGCTTTTCAGTGTCATCTTTGGTGCCACCAAAAAAAAAAAAATTAAAAAAAGTCACTGAGGCAAATTAAATTGACTCATTTGATTTTTCTCATGCACGGAAAACTTTGTTTATGATTTTCTTCAGTGCTGTTGTTGAGCTGGAGCAAGGTACGTTTTTAGTTACACTTAGTCAAGAGGCTTTCAGCAGCAGTGGGAAGCAGTGGCTAAAAATACAATTTACCAGTTTTGCTGTGGAGGCAAAGCAATTCATATTAAAAGTGGCCTTTTCACAGGAGAGCTCACGCTCAGAATGGATTTCTTTATTGTAGAGGGGGAGAAAAAATAAAAATAAAAGCTATTGAGCCCCCTCGCCCCGAGGTGCAGGGGTGGGTGGGCAGAGCAGCCTCCCTGCAGAGACCTGGAAATGCCTCTTTGTGCCACAGAGTGAATTTTGCCAGGGGTAAATTCACTTTCAGACCATCCTGCCAACCACGTGGCTCAGCAGGTTGCCTCACTGCAGGCAAAAGTTGAGTTTCTGGGGTGTTTGCATGACTTTCAGTTCAACCTTTTCCTTTTCCCTCCCTCCCAGCTATTGTATGGTTGCAGGTAAAACTGTGAGAGCTTCATTGTTGTTAGGGCATCAGAGGGTAAAGCTGCAGGATTTCAATTTGAAATTTGATCTGTTTTTTTTTTTTTCCCCCCTTCCTCCAGTGATACTTATATATCAGTTTCCTGGATGGGTTTGTTCTCTCACTTACACTTAGTTAGTAATTTTATCTTTACCCGCTCCTCGACAGGATTTTTTCTTTCAGATTTTTTCAGATTCTTTCAGATTTTTCTTGCAGACTTTGTCCAAATTTTTTTTTTTAAGCTTGTTTTGAAAAGCACTGACTGCTGAATCCACAGGGTGGCTTTTGCCCAGGATCTGTTCTCCTTTATTAAACAGCTGCCAACTGTTGCACCTGGCTGATGTGCCACTCTGAATTCCACGAGGAAGCAGAGCCAGGGCGTTTCTGCAGCCTGCAGTTTTGACATTTTCTTGCTTCTAGGTGTTTGCTTTCGCAGCTTTTCTTTCCGCAGGGCTCTGTGTCCGTGCGTGCAGATGCAGAATTCCTGCTGGAGCTGCTCCATGTGCAGCCCTCCAGGAAACCTTTTGGAGAGCAGTGGCAGCCCTGGGGACCTGGCTGGGAGCAGGAGCAGGCTGCTGTGCCAGGGTGCTGCTCCTCAGAGCTGCTCTGGGGCTTGCAGGGCTTTGGGCAGAGGGCAGAGCCGAGCCAGAGTGCTGATGTGCTCCCAGTGTGCTTCACCTGGGAGCAAGCAGGTGAGAGCTGGGGCTAAAGCAGTCTGGGCTGTATAAAGTAAAGCAGAATGTGTGGGTGTATGCTCTTGCCCCTGTGCCCTTGCTCTGCAGGAGTGAGCTGGGACAGGCCAGGCTCAGTAAGGCCCAGTCTGACTCCCAGAAAGACTGACTTCATGGTTTTCACTGAGGAGCTCAGAACTTGTTCTGCACTGAGCTGAGCGGATGCCCATGTGGCAGCTCCTTATCCTCCTGAGATAATCTGCCTCCAGATCTGCATTCAGCACTTTGGGGCTGCCTCAGTCAGCAGTGTGCTGCTTTTCCTGCAGCTCTTCTCCTTCCAGGATGGAATGCTTTGGGTTGGGCTGACACCAGGTGACACTCACATCCGCATCCCAGCATTTGTTCCTGCCANTCAGCAATCAGAAAAGCTAGGGAGGGGTTGCTGCTGCTGAGATAATTTTCTTTTCTCCTGACAGCCTAAGCCAGGGTTTTGGGGTGTGAATGAAAAAATGAGCTGTGAATGTCCAGGCACATCCTGTGCAGTGTGTCTCTGACCTGCAGGCTGCAGCTCCCTGCACTTCAGCAGGTGCAGCCCCTCTGCCCTCAGGAGCTGGGAAGAGGGAGGTGGGTGATGAGCAGCACGAGGATGTGACCCTGGCAGGGAAGCAGAGGTGACACACCTTGTGGTGGCCGAGCTGTGCCAGTCTGCCTGCAGCCCAAGCTGTCACAGAGTGAGCCCAGGGTTTACAGCTGCCTCTGCTGCTCTCCAGGGTGGTGGGGAGGCACCAGAGCTGTCCAAAGCAAGAGCTGGGGAGGCATCAGCCATCAGGAGATGGATCAGGGGTGGCAGAGCTGGTGCTCAGCTGGCAGAGTGGGCACAAGGGCAGCAGAGCACTGGGCCACTGGTGCTGCCCTGCTGGCCCCACTTTGGCTCCCTCAGCTCCAGGTTGGCTCAGCTGCTGTTTTCAGATGGACTGAAGGGCACAGCCCCAACCCCTGTTCCATGGCTCAGTGAGGGAGCTCAGGCTGTGTTTCCCTGGGGCTTGGCTGGTGCCTGGTGTCCTGCAGGGGATGGGCTCAGTGCTGACAGTGGTTTTGGTGGGCTGCAGGTGTGCTGGTGCACAGAGCTGGGCTGGCCTTGCTGCCCCAGGAGGGACCTGCCCTGGGGCACTGGTGAGCTGGCTCAGTGACCTCTGTCACACCTGGGTGCTGATCTGTGCTCTGGCACTGCTGGCAGACTGCAGGGCCAAACCTCATCCTCGTGGGAAGGGGCTGGGAGGAGTCACCAGGGTCCCCAGGGAAACCACCTGGGAAAAATGAACAAAAACTGCTGCTGCTGCTGCTGCAGTGACCAAAGTCTCTTTTTCTGTCACTGCTTACTCTGCTCTGCCCTGAGCTCTGGGTCCAGCACCTTTGGTGCTGTACCCACGGTGCTTCTCACTTGCCATGTGAGATCAGAGGAAAACCATTGCAACAAAGAGAACTAAAAAAAGCCAAGTTATATAAAATAAAGTTCCTTTGCTCTCGGTCTGTTGTGGAAGATTGTCATGGAAACATTTTTTTTTTCAGAGAATAAATTCGTTTTCTGTGAATAATGTCCACAGAGCTGAGGGAGAGACAGTATTATTTATATATAAAATCTTCACTGGAGACACCTTTTTCCTGACTCCTGACAATTGTAAATGTTTGGAGTTTAGAGTTTTCCTCCAGTGTTTTGGCCTGTCAGTCTTCCCTCAGGAATGGGGGTCAAAAATCCCTTTTCTGAAACAACAGGGAGATTTTGGCAAGCCCTGCTTGGTGGATGTTTCTGCAAGGCAAACCCATCTGTCCCAGGCACTCAGAGACAGGATTGTTCCTGCAGGAAATGTCTCTGGCCTGGAGGCTGCCTTTGACAGGGATCTGCCAGGATTTCTGTTGGAGGAGCATCCTCGTGTGTGTGTGCCTGGCTCTCTGCCACCTCTCCTTTCACAGCCCCTGCATCATCTCCTTGACTTGTGCAGACATCCTGAGAGGCCAGGGAGGTAAAAACGTGCTGCTCTCCCTCACAGCTGCCCTGTTGGTTAATCAGCTGGCCAAGAGAGCACGGGAAGGCTGCTGGCATTGATTTCTTTTCACCGTGACCCACGGAAGATGAGCCATAAACCAAGTTCCTCCCCATGGATGAGGCTGTTCTGTGTCCCTGCTCCCCAGGCATCTGTGCCTGCTGCAAACGCTGCTGCTTTGGGCACGTAGAGCCAAGGAAAATTGTATTTTCTTTTCAGAGTGGCTGGGTAGGGGCATAGTGTGAGCCCACGTGCCTCCAAGCCATGTGCTGCTGGTCCCTGGGCTGTGGCAGGCTGGTGCCAGGGGTGCTGACAGGTCAGGGTATGTCTGTCTGTCCCTGTTTGAGCAGGGGGTGACGCAGAGGAGGAGAGGGAGAGGGCAGCTGGCTCTGTGGAAACAGCAGAGCAGAGGTGTGGGGAAGGATAATCACAGCTGCCTGTGGAACGTGGCACAGAGTTCCCCACAAATGTGATGTGAGGTGACAGACATGCTGAAGAGGAATAGCCTGGGTTTGCCCAGTTTAGCCTTTGGGATGTGAATTTCAATTTTATTAAAGCGCTTTCTCTGATCAGAAATCTCTCCCCCATGCAGGTGCTTGCAGAAAAGCATCGAGTCAGTGCTTGGCATCCCCTTAATGAAATATTTTGGGCTTCAGTCAGGTACTACGACAAACAGTTGTTGCACCTCAGGCTGTTCTGAAGCTCTTCTCAGAGCTCTTTCCAAAACTTCAGTGTAATTTTTTAACTCCTGGACACACCAGAACTGGATACAGCAATCCCTAATAACAGTCCCAAATAATCCCAATAATCCCAAACCCTAATAATAGCCCCCAGTGCCTTGGACAGGTGTCATTAACACCTTTTCTTACCTCACCAAATACATCCTGCTCCTGCTTTTGGGGATTATGTTTAAGTTGGCTGTGGCATCAAGAGGCTTTGTGATCATTTGCTTATCTGAAATTCTCCTGAATCCCTTCCTGCCCTGCTGGGCACTGCCGTGTTTGGGCTGTAGGGATTTGGTAAAATGCTGTTTTTTATGTTCCTTCAGGGGCTGGTTTCAGGCTTTCCTGGCTGTGTCTGGCCTGCCAAGACATTTATCCTGGACTCCTCTGCAGCAGCTGGGGTTGTGCATTGCTACACCCCAAACTCTTGGCTTAGGCTGTCAGGAGAAAAGAAAATTATCTCAGCAGCAGCGACCCCTCCCTAGCTTTTCTGATTGCTGATTTTGCTACAATTAGAGCTGAAATACCCTTCACTTCAGTGCTTTATTTCTTAAGATACTGGAAGTTGCTGTGTAGAAACCCATGTTCCTTTACTGCACTGTAAAATTGGCTAAGCTGTAACAGTTAGAGAAAAGAATAAACTCCACCCAGAGATTGAAACTGGCATTTTCTAATCCTTGGCTTTGGCTGTGATGAACAACTTGTTCTGGGCCTGGCTGGGTGATTGCCCAAGATGAGATGCCCTGGAAGGGGTGGATTTTGGGACTGTGCTGACAATTGTGCAGGCTTCAGAGCTGGGTCTGTTTAATATGATTTGAATTGGCCACCCAAAATCACCAGCTGGTTTTGAAAACGGAGCTCAGATGTCTGTGGTGAGAGCAGTGGTAAATACAAAGCAAGCTGCAAGTGAAGCCAGACAGCTAAGGCTGGAAATAAGAGAGGAAAGAAACTGAATTTATTGCTGCCTTGGGCACAGCAAAAAGAAAAAAGCTGGAGGTGGACTTGCAGTACTGATGGCTGCAAAATATCTCTGTGGTCTGGTTCTTTGTCTCGTTCTCCTGGCTGAGGTCAAACTGGACAGCAGAGGTTTGTGATCTGGTGCAGAAGTCCAAGTCTCAGGCCTGCTCCTTGCCTGTGCCTCCAGCTGCAGCTCTGAACTGCACTGGCACTGTCAGGATGCTCCAGGATGCTCCAGGGAGTCAGTGCTGCTCTCTGGCTCAGCACCATGTCAGGCAGCTGTGCCAGGAGGAGACTCTGGGGCAAAAAAAAAGAGGAGAAAGGCAGGGGGTTGTCCCTCCAACAGTGAAATAGTCCCTCCAACAGTTGAAGCTGCTTCTCTTGTGTTCTGTTGGTCTCCTGGCCAAGTCCCACAGTTCTTGCTGGATTCTTTTTCAAACCAGTTTCCTCTCAATTCAGCCCAAGCTCCCTTTGGCAGCAGGAGCTGCCTCTCTCTTAGGCTGAGAATCCGCAGAAGGAAACAATCCAAGCGGTCGGGTAGGTGGGGAAAGCTCTTTAAAAAAAAGTCCTCAAAATGTCACACCCTGACTTTGCAAGGCCATCCCCTGTCCTCTGCAGAGTTGGACATGTCAGAATGGGATTTGCCAAGCTGGGGTCTCTGCAGTGGAAGTGTCTTGCAGCTGTTTTTGCAGGCACCTGGCGTGGGCATCGTTCAGTTCCTCGTGACTTTGGCTCCTGGAAGCCTGAGGGGAGCAGCTCTGCAGCAGAGCGCCCAGGCCGTGGGCTAAACTGGCCTCTGGGCAAGTTCTGCACAAGTACAATGTGCTCCTGCAGCAGCACAGCTCCCTGAGCTGGGCTTTCCCGGGTGCCACTGGCAGAAGGGATGAGTGAGCATGGCTCGGGCTCCTGCTCGTGAGCACTGGAGGTGCCTGCTGCCCCGAGCAGCAGGCTGTTGGCAGCTCTGGGAGGCTGCCCAACAGCAGCTGGTTCCTCCTGCATGGACACAGGGATGGGGACATTCCCAGCATGAGTGTGGCCCCTTCCCTGCCTGCTGGCAGCTCCGTCCTGCTGACAAAGGGGATGCACGGTGTGCCCTCTGTGCCTCCCAGACTTCTCCAGGCAGCGTTCGGTCCTTTAAACTGCTTCTTCTCAGGTTTATTTTTTTTCCCTGGGGCCTGTTTCTGTGCAGTTTGGTGCCAGTCAGCTTCAGCCTCCCCCGCCTCTGTGTGCCTGAGATTCTCAGCCCTCCCCGAGCAGGAGCTGGCAGCGTCCCCGTGCCCGTGAGCGGGGGACACGTGCCGGTGTCTGGGTGAGGACACGTGCCCGTGCTGGAGCCCCAGCCCCTCCAGCCTCCATCCTCTGCTCCAAGGAGGAGAGGGGTGCTGGCCCTGCCCTCACCCCTGCTCCTGTGTGCTTCAGCCCAACCTGGAGGGGTTTTGGAGAGGAGCAGCAATTGCTCATAGGATGTGTCACAGCATAACCTTCAGGAAAGGAATTCATTCCAACAGTGTGATTCTAGGACTCTGGAACCAAAAATATGGGCTATTACTCATCTTTGTATCTCATAACACAGAATAACCTAAACCATTTATCTGTTTACACAGCAGAGGTTTAGCCAAAAGCAGAATGTCAAGAGCTGCTGTTGCTACATATTGAGAGTAATTACTTGCTTTATCATTTATTTTTTTGTATTTCTGTGCCAGTATTGGCCAGGAACTCGAGTCAGGAGATAGGCATGGTGCAGAAACAAAGCAGCCTGGGAGAGCAGAGCTGAGTAACTGGCATGTCTTGAGTAGGCTGTGAAAGCTCCAGAGTGTTTGTTTGATGGTTACCCAACATCTACAGTGTTTTCTCTACCCGGTGCTTTTTTCCTTCTGCATGAATGAAACTTCCAGGTGCGTGCACACACATCTACCCTGCACAGGAGCCTCTGTGTGTTAAGTGTGTCTGGGCACATTTGGTCTTTGCTCTACCTGTGGATGAGCTCAAAGTCAGGGATATTTAGCTAAGCCAGCCCTGGGGTAGCTCTGTGCAGAGTCTGATCCCTAGAACAGGGCATTGCTGGAACAAATCTGCTCTTTGCACCTTGGTCAGCTCTGCAGGGGGATCTCTTGGACCTGAGGAAAGGGGTCTGGGAGGGGGAAGGGTGGCTCAGAGCTGGGGTGAACGCCAGCACTGCCTTGCTTGTGTGCTGGAATTGGTGGGGTGCCTGATAAGGTACCTGGCAAAATTAAGGGAAGAGTTTGTCCTTAAAGCATAGAAAGCTAATTCTTGGTGATGGTGGAAAAGTCCTCCAGTGGTCCCAAGGTTGGCTCTGTCTTTGTGTTCAGGGGGTTGCTACACCTCCCCAGCTGATCTCAGGCTGGGCAGCACATGTGGGCATGTACAATCTGCTTTTTTCTGTCACTGACTTAGGGGTGGCTTACCAATATGAATAATAATAGATTGCTGCTCCACACTGTTACCACTCCGTGTTTTGTACCTTGCAGCTGTGATAAATACCAGCTTTTAATTTATTTTTTCTTAACTTTTGCAGAGATGGCGTTGTGCTGCCAACGTGCAGTGTGGTATCTCGTGTTTGTGTGACCTGAGAATTTGTTTGTCCTCACCAGAGTAACTCCTGTGGTTTGCTGCCTGACTACTCCGTGCCAGCCTCTGTGCTCAGTTCCATCTCATTAGATGGAAGAATACACTAATTTAAGTCCGTTTCCTTGGTGAATCACCCGAGCTTTCAGAAGGGGTGAAATGAGGCTCTGATTTACCTGTTGTTTTATCTGATGGCTGAATGATGTCTCTTTAATGTGACTAGTCAGGAGTGCAGCTGCCAGGTGTTTGTGGTGCTGCTGCTGTGAGTTCGCCCGGGCAGCTCTGGTGTGTGGTGTTCACCTCTGTTATCAGGGCTGTGGCAGCAGAATGATCTTTCCATGGCAGGAACTCAGCACACTCAGCAATTTGGGCTCCTGGCTCCTAGCACACACACTAGGAAGCCCAAATTCCTGCAGTTTTACCCTTCAATCCCAAGGCATTCATGCCAGAGGGGAGGTGCAGATGACCCTGAACATTTCCAGGGATCCAGGGGCAGCCACAGCTGCTCTAGGCACTCTGTGCCAGGGCCTGCCCACCCTCACAGGGAACAATTCCTGCCCAAAATCCCATCCATCCCTGCCCTCTGGCAGTTTGAAGCCATTCCCCTTGCCCTGTTTCTCCAAGCCCCTCTCCAGCTCCCACGAGGGAGAAAAAGCAGAAAAAAGGAATGTGCCAGGAGAGTGGTACCAAAATGGTTTTGTTTTTCGTGGTATGTTTCTGTGCAAATCATGCAAAGCCAAGACTCACTGTAGTTCAAGAAAATTGCAATGGAAGGAGATCATCTCCAGTGGTGTATTGGAAGCCAGGAAAAGCCAAAAACAACCCTTGAAAGTTGTAAACACCAGCCTGGAGCTTTCTGAGTAAGCAGCTGCAATAAATGCTCAGCCTCGAGCGTGGCAAGTGTTTGTGGGTGGTTGGTGGGATTGTCTCCTCTCCTTTGCTGCTGATTTCCTTGCAGTGATGCTGGACTGTCAGCGTGCAAGGAAATAAAGGACAGAGCAGTCAGTGGGGTTGGGAGAGCAGCTCCCTCTCTGACCTGTGTGCCAGCTGAGGGGGACATCCTTTTCACTTCTGGTGGTTTGTCCAGGCTTAGAGCAGCAAATCCTCAATGTAACAGCTGGCAAGCCCCTGTGCTGCTGTCTCCTCAGGTGGCAGTGAAGGTGATTGACAAGAAGAGAGCCAAGAAGGACACCTACGTCACCAAGAACCTGCGGCGGGAGGGGCAGATCCAGCAGATGATCCGGCACCCCAACATTGCCCAGCTGCTGGACATCCTGGAGACTGAGAACAGCTACTACCTGGTCATGGAGCTGTGCCCTGGGGGCAACCTGATGCACAAGATCTACGAGAAGAAGAGGCTGGAGGAGCACGAAGCCCGCAAGTACATCCGGCAGCTCATCCTGGCCGTGGAGCACCTTCACCGGGCAGGGGTTGTGCACAGGTAATCTGGGGGAGCCTCTCCTCTGTCTGAGTGTCTTGTGAGGAGATTTCCCTGTGCAGACGTGCTCCTGGCAGCTCTGTGCCTGCCCTTGGTGCTGCTGTTTGGATGCTCTTACCTCACACCTGCAGCTCCAGGTGGGCACGCAGCAGCTGTGTGACCCACAGCCAGGAGCTGGGCTCTGTGCTCCTCGTGGATCCCTGCCAGCCCGGGCTGTTCTGTGTGGATAAAGTCCCAAAGCAGGGCCCTTTCTGTCACTGTTCTGCCTCCCCGAGGCTCTGCACCCACACCAGCTAATGATCATTTTGCTGTTTCTTTGAGAAGGTGCTCGTACAAGCCTGCTGTTTCACTGGTGGGAGTACAGCAGGGTGGGGGGTGAGCTGCTCTGCCCAGAGCCTGGCAGCACCAGGGCTGGGACAGAGCCTCAGTGGCACCACTGAAATCCTTTTGCATTTGTTGCATCACCTGGGCAGGATGGAGAGAGGCAGAGCTGCTGCTCTGGTGCATCACCACCTCATTGCTCCAGGACCATCAGCCACAGAATCACAGGATGTGCTCAGTTGGCAGGACCCCAGGGATCATCCAGCCCGGCTCCTGGCCCTGTGCAGGACACCCCAAGAATGCCACCCTGTGCCTGGGGCATTTCCCAGCCCCTCCCTGAGCTCTGTGCATGGGCAGGAGGATGCTGTGGGTTAGGAGCTCACCTGGCTCCCGGGGAAGCAGGACAAGCTCAGCAGGGAGAAGGCTGGGGAACAAAGAGTCCTGAGGGCCCTGAGCAGCAGCTGGGAGAGGGCAGGAGGAGATGTCACACGTGGCTGCCTGTCCCTGTACCTTTCTGCTCCCTGTGCTCTCTGCTGCCATGGAGACAGGAGGGCGGTGGGCAGGCTGGACCTCTGGAGCCAGCCCCTCTCCTCTCCTGTTCCTGGGTGTATTTTTAGGGCTCTGTGCTGAGCAGGAGGCTCTGCTTTCTAAATTTGGCCCAGCTGGTGTTAAGTCTGGGCTCCCACACAGTTCCCATTTGCTGCTGAGCGAGTTGTGTGGGCCCCATCCATCCTCCTGGCTCTGTGGGCACGCTGCAGGAGCCAGACAGCTGAATGCTCCTGGGGACCTGCAGCTCCTGGCTCCCCTGGCTGGGCAGGAGGAGGTGGGGAGCTGCCCACAGGCAGCCCCTCCAGCTGTGCCCAGCTGTGTGCTGAGCTGCTGCCCAGCGTGGGTGCAGCTGCCTCTGGAACTCCATCTGCTCTGAGAGCTGCTTTGCTTTTTTCTTCTCTCAGGCCTCTGTGTGTTCCCTGTGGGATATCCCATTAGGGATAACTGCTGTGTGCACAGGCCACCTCTGCTCTCACCCCGAGCTGCTTTTCAGGTGCCACTGTAATAAAAATATTTGAGCAGCCATCAGGTTCTCTGTCAGCCTCAGAAGTGCTGATCTCTGTGAATTATTAACCCCACAGCTCGAGGCAGGGACAAGGAAGAGGTTTACTCACTGCTTGCAGGGGTCAGTTGATACCCAGTATTTAGAGAGAGAGGGAGAAAAAGGAAATAAATCAAGTTTCTGAGGTGGGCAGAGGAAAACAAGGCAGGAACAGATAAGCATGTTGAGCTTTTAACAGCAGGATTGGGTCAGCAGCAGTTCCTCTCCAAAATGTGCCTTCTGCACAGTGGCCAAGGCACTCCCAGGGGCTGGCAGGCTTGGCTTTGGTTCCCTTCTGTTTCAGAGGGGGCTCAAACCCACATTTTGTACAAAACCAGCCTGTTCCCCCAGCACAGGCTGGAATCAACAGGCTATTTCTTTTCCCCTGGAGCCTGGGACAGTCCCCATGTGGGTGCTGCAGGTTTGGCTCTGCCCCCTCCCCTCTCTGCTGGCCCAAATGTGTTGCCTTTTTCTGCAAGCAGAGATTGGGGGGCAGTGCAGGGATGCAGGAAAAGCCCTGGTGGTGGGATCTGGATTTATTCTCCTGACTCTCTCTGAGCAAGTCAGGGAGGAAAATCAACAATTACCTCAGGAGCTGCCCTTCAGCACCTCTGCCTGTGGCAGCTCTAAAAACAGGCTGCTCAATCAGCTGCTGAGGGAGGGAAAAAATAGTGCAGGAGTCTGATTCATCCTCTGCCTGGCTGCAATGGCAGTGTTCTGTGTTTTTTGTTGTTGTTATTTTTACAGCAGGTAAAAATACCAGCGCTTCCATGTGCGTGGTGGCCCAGGGGTGTTGGGGTTTGCCACGGGGTGTGGAACAAACTGCAGCACCCCCAGCCAGGAAGGGGGCTGCTGGGTGTCCTGGAATGGGGCAGGGCCCTGGAAAGCTTTTTGTTGGCTGTTTTATTGCAAATAAATCAGAGGTTTTGTCTGTGCTGTTTGGGGAATGATGGGGATGGCTTAGCCTGCTCCACTTGGGATGGAAAGCCCCAGATGGAGTAAGTTGCATGAAATTTGCTGAGTGTTACTCAGAAAGCTGCAGTCCAGCCTTGGCATGGCAGAGAAGCACTCAGATCTTTGGGCAAGAGCAGGAGCCAGGATTCAGTGGAAGTGCTTTTGTTTAGAGGCACTGATGTGTGAACAGCCTAAAATTAAAGGACTTCAAGAAACCTTGTTCTTATTTAGAGGTGTAAAAATACCCCCAAGCTCGTGTTTGACCGTGTAGATGTATTTTAAAATTGGAAATATGTCATCTGCTTGAGGTGGGTGAAGTCTGCAAGTCCCAGAGTGCAGAAGCTGCTGCATCTTTGCTGAGGGGTGCCCAGGGTTCAGCTGCAAGCAGAATGCCACTCCTCTATTTATAATTCCATGTTACCATTTGGGTTCCTTTCCCTCTCTCAGGAGAGCTGGTTGCTTGCTGCTAAAAATACACTCGCAGCAAGCTCAGCTGTGAATCAGGTAGGAATATTTATCTTTCCCTCTGAGAGAGGAGAACAGAGCCAAATGGCAGGATCTGGTGGAGCTCTCTCTTGGCAGAGGGTGTTTACACAGGTCCTGGTGCTGTCAGAAAGCAGCATGAGCAGTGAGCCCTCGGGGAGCACGGAGACAGCAGGGAAAATGAAGTGAGAGCCTTGGTGCTTGCCACTGCATCCCACAGGAAATTCTCAACAACCCTTTGAAAGTCATTTCAGCAGAACTCAGCCCCGCTCAGTGCAATTACTGTCAGGTTGTCACGGAAAGAATGGAGTGCTGTGTTGGTGGCAGAGATGGCTTGCTGTATTCCCCTTTTTCTGCCCTCCTGCCTCCCACTGCCATTTGGTGATCACCAGCAGGTCAGGAGTTTGAAAGAGGTGCAAAATCCCTGGAGTTCTGGGCAGAGTTGGGTGATGCCACACGATCCAGTTTGCTCAGGGTGCCCCAGGATTCCTCCTTTGGTACCTGCTGTTTGACATGTTGGCTTTGATAACTTCCAGCCTATTAATTTTAAGTGCCAGCAGTCTGGCTGCTGATGCAATATTTATGACAGATCCTGCTCTGCAGAACAAACTCTCCTTTTGAAGTGCACAGCTGGTTCCTTTTCCACTTTATTTCAGATCTCAGGATTACCTTTGGGCATTGTCTCTTGGAGTGCTCCGGTGTAAACAAACTAAACATCATTTTAGTGAGGACAATGGGCCAGATTCCTCTTTTACAGAGGCAGCCCCATGGAACCCAGTGGCAGTTCCTGACAGAAGAATTGGGCTCAATGATACTTTGATACCAAAGCCTTAGAAATGTATATTGATGCATAGATGTGGTGATGAACCCGAATCTTTCCAGCTCTGGCACGAGGCTTGACAGTGGCCTTGAGGGCTGCTGGTTAAGGAGTGATTTTTCTGTGGTGCTGCTCTGATTAAAAATAAGATTCAGATAAGGAGAGAGCAGCCAACCTCTGCTGCTGTGCAGCTGCTTGCTGGTGAAGCCTTCCTTCTCATCCTTCCTCCCCCAGACCAGAAATAAAGTGTGAAATGCAAAACTTCCCTTTTGCTGCCTGCTGTGGCGTGGAATAAACTGCTGTCACTTGCTCCAGGGATTCACTTGTGCTCCTTTCTGGAGGCACTTGGGGTTTCCAGAGTGGGCCAAAGAGATAAAGCAGCCCCATCGACAGCAGGACAAACTCCCAAAGGAGCTTAGCCCTTAAAGATGGTGCATTTTCACATCCAGGGAATGCCAGCTGTGTGCTGCCAGCTCCACAAGCTGAGGAGACATAAATATCTGCTGTGGGAATGGGCATGCAGCCTGGCCTTCCTTGCCTTCATTATTCCAAGGCTGGACTAACTTCTCCCCTAGTTAGACACTCCCAGCACCAGGGAACTGAGCCTTAGGCAAAGGTGGCACTTCTTCCTTTTGCTTTTAATGCCTCAGAATATTTTTAAGGTTTTCAGCAGTGAATGCTGAGAATTTGCTTATGGGGAAAAACCCATAAATAATCCTTTAGTCATTTTGTTAGGTTTTTTTTTGAGGAGCTGTGACAGTAAAGGAACCAGACCAGATTTACTTCAGGGAGGGAAACTGAAAGTGTCCAGAGTTCCTGCTTTGTTGCAGTGGGAAAAGAAACACCATTGCCCCCAAAAGTGTTTGGATTTCATTTGGGAAATTGGGTTTGGAACATTAAAGGCAAGTAAGACACTCAGTGAAAGCTGGAAGGGTCTGGAGCACAAGTCTGAGGAGCAGCTCAGATGAGCCTCTTCTTGTAAAAGATAATTCAAGTTTGTGTTGGACAGAACTGGCTTAATACAGCATTGAGGATGCTCATGGAGATGGGTCCTGAGGCAGGGCTGCAGCTGGGTTGTACCACCACAAAGGGAAATGTGGGCAAGCCCTGGCTCCTGGTGCTGCTCCAGAAATCAGAGCCTTGCTCTCGGCGTGGACCATGAGATCAGTTAGCACTCCCTGGCAGCTCTGCTGGGAGCACACAGATGGGTAAACAGCTTTAACCAGGTCTGACTGCACTCTGTGCTGAGGCAATATTTACATTTCTATCTTCTTCCTCTGATGGCTTTAAAATGCCCTGTAATATTTACCTTTCATTTCTTTACCTTGAAGCCTTTAAAATATCTTTTCTGCTGTTCCTCCTGTCACTCGTGTTATTCTGATTGCCTGGGTGTCTTTTCTCCTTAACTTACAGCTTGCATTTTTTCCCTTTCCTTCCCTTTAAAGTCCTGCTTCTTCTCAGCTAATATTTCATATTCTCAAAGCTTCCAAATGCTCTTTCTCATTGCTTTGAGTGCAGAACTGAGCATTGCAGTGCTTCTGTTGATTTCAGTTTAATTTGGGGTTTTAAGAGGCGGTGGGGGGTTTTTGTTTTGTACTTTTTTGTCTTTCCCAGACTGTTTTTTTTTTAAAGTCTCTCCCGTTAAGTTCCCAGCCCATGGGCATAAAATGAAAGGAAGAGGAACATTTTGAAAAAGGCTTGGAGTGTTTCTTTCATAGATCCCTCCTCGTGGAAGTTCTTGGCTTGGTTTGGTGGGCTCCTTGTCTTATTTTATTAAGCCTGATATCTTCATCTGTGATGGAGGTGTCTTTCATCACTGCCTTTGCCTTACCAAGGCAGAACACCATGGGTGTCACTGACTGCCCACAATTAGACTGATGGCTTTATTACCCGGATTTTTCCAAACAGAAAAATCTAGGAGAAGCATCACTGTGGATATCCCAGCATGCTGGTTGTCCCAAATATTTCCTGTCTGGACGGGGACAAAAAGTCCGTGTGGTGCAGACTCAGCCAGCTGCCAGAAGTCACGGGCGAGTTGCGTGGCAAGCAAAATGATTTTTTTTTCACGTTGTACTCAATGGCCAGGCTGCACAGCTTGGGGTTTTGGGGTGATTTTCTGGGTGCCATTGGACAAACCATTTCAGTCCCTCAGCCTTGGATTTTACCTGTGGTGACCATCTCTGCCGGGAGTTTGTGTGCCTCACCCTCCCAGCAGGCTGATTCTGGTCCCTGCTGCAGGCAGAGGACAGACATCTGACTCCTGCAGATCTCAGGTTTGTCCTTTGGCTGTGAAGAGTAAAGCAGAAACTGACCTCCAGTTCCCAAAACATGCTGGGAATGTTTCCAGTTTGTAAGTGTTCTGTAAACTTGCAGTACTTCAGGAACTTGAGGAGCCTGGTTAATTGCAGGATGTGCTGAGCAGTGCCTGTAATGTCATTTTGTGCCTGAAGAATAGGTGGGAAGCAGAGTGTGAAAGCACTGTTAATTTTGGGCAGGATGCATGGGGCTTTCTGCTTTCACTGTGGAACTGTGTGTGCTGCTTCCACGATACATTTGATTACGTACAGGCCTTGTGCATACACTGATGAGAGTGAGGCAAAGCTGCTTCATTATTTTGGAGACTGACTCAAAATATTTTCTTTCTTTCAGAGACTTGAAGATAGAAAATCTGTTGCTAGATGAAGACAACAATATCAAGCTTATTGGTACGGAACCAGTTTGGCAATTCCAGTAATTAAAATTGTTAGTTTTATAAAGAGAGTTTTTGAGGCTTCATAATCCTCCATGTGACAACTGCTAATGTTGCTGCAGAGAGGAGCTGAGAGAGTATAGATAGCAATCAAGCTGTTCCTGACAGCATTTTGTGGAAAAAAAAAAAAATTCCAAATAATTCAGATTTAACTGGGTATGGGAATAATCCTACATCTTAAACCCACATCTTTCATCCTCAAATGGGGAGCTTGGTGAAGAATTTAAGAATTGACACCACAGAAGTGGTTTATTTTATTACCATGATCGTTTCTCATTTGCTAGGGGCTGGATTCTGCCCCCGTGAACATATGCTTCCACTGAAGTCAGTGGGAGTTGCACCCATTTTTAGCAGCTGGCAAAACGTGGCCCTATATTTATATTTGTTAAATTTGCTTCCAGCACCCAGGACAAGATTGGTTTAGAGGGCTGTTAAAGAATAAAAAAGATCAACGGTGCAGCCTCGATTGTATTTAGGTATCAGTTGTATGTGCTGCTTGATTCATTCAAGCTGTGCAGGCAGTTCAGATTAATCATTGCTGGGGACAGTCTCTCACTGCCTTGCATAACTCCCATTAATGTTAATGTGGGCACTGAAAAGAAAATATTCCTTTCATAAAAGCAATGCCAAACATCTGCTTATGTTTCTTTCCATGCCTACACTTGTGCCAACGGCAGTGTCTGTGCCTGCAGACTTAAAAACTCAACTGGCTCTCTCCAAAAAGTTCCATGGCCTGAAAAGTGGTGAGAAAAGCACTTAACATTCAAACAGCCAGGTCCAGTGGACACTCACTGTGATGCATACAGCACCTACATCTCCAGGCAGGAGGAGGATGGGGAGAGGATGGTTCATGAAATCTGAAACAGCCGGGTTTTACTGTGGGAATTCAGCTTTGGAAATGCTACCCCGACTTCCAGGGATTACTCTGGAGCAAATCAACGGGCTGGGAAAACAACAGCAGAGAGAACTGTGTGTTACCTCAGCTGAGGTCAGGAGGACACTGATAAGTGGCCATGAATCATTCACCAGGGCTGATGGATACCACCCCTGATCCTGATTCAGCAGATAAGCCAGAGCAGATGGTTTGCTCTACCAGCATCTGATGGATTTAAAGAACTCACATCACTTCCCTGTTATTGGGTCTTTGATTACAGCTTGACATCCAAACCAGGACCTTCCCAGATGATTCATGTACGGTTAAAACTCACGTGCCAAAAAAAATGGCTCCAGGCCTGCTCCTGCAGTTTGCTTTGGCTGCATGGAAAGCTCTCCTCGCAGTGGGTGGTGGGGGAAGGATAGAGAAAAGAGAAGTCTGGTCTTCCAGGGCCTCAATAAATTGTCCTCAGCTCTGCAGGCTGATGTTCAAGCAGAGCAGACTGCAGGCAGTGTGTATGCTAAAGCAAAGCAGTTAAATCCCACCCCTCAACTGGGGGTGTTGCAGTACTTGCTGCAGCCTGCCTTACTGGAAGTGATCAGTTGTGTCCCATCACACAGTCCTTCCCAGGAAGGTTCTGCAGGAGTGAAGAACATGTTTTGAGGGATTAAAGTGCTGCTTTTCATGACTGGGAGAAGAGACTTTGAGCTACAAAGCCATCTCACGTTACTTGCTCTGGGGGGAGAGCTTGGTCTCCGTGATTTGTGCAGCAGGAGACACAGGAGTAGCTAACAAAAATAAAAATGTTGTTCTTGCAATAGCTGTGCAAGGAAGAACAAAGGGTGAAATGAAGATTGAAAATGTGATATTGAAGTCCTTGCTTGTTCATGCGCTTCAGTGAGACCTGGATGCCTTGAGCCCTCAGCTGCTCCAAGAGCACCTTGGGTTCGTTCCTCCCTTTGCTTATGTGACAAGGTGGTTTAGAACCTGCTCTTAGATATTCTTCTTGGGAAAATCCCTTTGAGAAGGCTTACTTTTATCAGTCTGTTGATCAGATGGAAGAACACCAGGGCTGGAACTGCTGGGAGGAACTCACTCCATTACCTCCCAGCCCACGTGGTCGGTGTCACAGAGTTCCCAGTGTCCTGCTGGACACCCAGCTCTGCTGAGCTCTGTGGAGCTCTGCTGGCCCAGGGGCTTGTGTTCCACAGCTCTCCCCCTGTTCTGACTGGCAGAGCTGCAGGAGTGGCCCTGCATGCATGGCTTGGTGTGGATTCCCTGGAGGCGTTGAGGAGGAGCAGAGTGATGGCATGAACGGGGGGGTGGTGGAGCTCCCACATGAAAATAATTCCTTTGGGAAAACCAAGTGAGGCCTTTGATCTGAATTCTGTCATTTGCTGGGCTTCTTGAAAGGGAGAGGCAGGCATTGGCAGCGCAGTTATCAGTGCTGGTGTTCTCCTGGAGATCAGCAGTGCATCCTTAATGAAAATAATAAAAATCATAAAAATCACAGCGTGATCACTGTGATGTGCTGGCACGGTGCTAACAGCAATATTCTCATTTCCATGGCTGTGAAACCCCTGTCCCCAGCGTGCCTCTGTTTGCACACATTCTGCATTTCAACAGGGGGAGAAAAAAGGCATAGCAGCTGTAATGAATGAGCTGAAGAAAGTGAATAAGGAGTTGACAAGTGAAGCAAACAAGAGAATGAAAACCTCTGGTGGAGTATCCCTCCAGTGATACTGATGAAGGGATGCTGATTGACACCACACAGAACAAACCTGTGTCCTGTGACTGTAAAACATTGCAGCACAGTCATTTGGAGCTGGCATGACACAGCAGGGTGAGGACCTGGAGCAATACTGTGTGGAGATATCATGCCTAGGAGTTCTTCAAAGCATTTTACAGCTGACAGAACTCATCTCAGGGCCCAGCTAATGAACACGTTAATGAAGGTAATGGATCCTCTGCAGTCTGTGCAAAAGCCCCAGGGATGATTAAGCAGTGTCCAGAGATGATTGTTTTCCATCAGAGGCAAGGAAATGGGATTCTCCCTTCAGTTTGGACAGTGTTCTCTAGGAAAAGCCCAGTGAGCCTCTTTAGCTGGGAAAGAAGGTGATTCCTGTCCCCTGTGCCTGCCTGGCCCTCGGAGCTGCAGCCAGTCACTGTTGCCACCACTTAGACTCTTCCAGTCACTGTGCTAATTGCATTTCTTTTGTAAACATTTTTGTGTCTTTGCCTGGTTTAGTGGGGGGATGAGGCTTATGTGTCTGCCGTGTCAGGGTGCTTCTGATACCTTGAGGAGCTCCTCAGATTTCAGCCAAATTTGATTTTCAGCGGGCTGAAAGCTAAAGGACAGGCCAGCACTGCAAGCCCAGTGCAAATAAGTGTGCAGGTAAGGAAAAGAGTCACAAATTAGTGACTGAGAGAGGATCTTGAGGAGCTATTGAGGTGGCTCAGGGCCTGGGACAAGCTCAGCTCTGGCTGTTGCCAGTGAAATGGAGTTGCTTTGTGTGTGAAATGGAAAATTGGGCATGTTCTAAGGCTCTTCTTATTGTTTGTGGAAGCCTCTGGTTATTTAGCACCTCGTAGAAGCAAATTACATCAAATATTTGCATGTGGATGAGTTTGGGTTTTTTTATCTCCTTAAGGAGTTCATTGCTTAGCTTTTGGGGAAGAATGTTCTTTCTTTTTAACTCGTGCTCTAGCACAGTTTGACTGTGTCTCTCTTTCATAACTGTGTCTCTGTGCCTTTCACAGACTTTGGATTGAGCAACTGTGCAGGAATCTTGGGTTATTCTGATCCCTTCAGCACCCAGTGTGGGAGCCCAGCATATGCAGCCCCTGAACTTCTGGCAAGGAAGAAATACGGGCCCAAAATAGACGTTTGGTCCATGTGAGTTCCTCCTCCAGTTTCTAATTGTTGTTGCACAGAGCAGGGACATCTCCTCCAGCTGGATCAGGCGGCTCAGAGCCCCGTTCAGCCTGACCTGGAATGTTCTCAGAGATGGGGCATCAACCCTGTAATGACTGTCAGGCATCAAAGATGAAGTACAGCCCCTAAAACCTCAATTTTCCCTTGCTCCTGATGGCTTTGGTTTCTTTCTCTGCCTGGTTTCTTTCAGTGGGGTGAACATGTATGCCATGCTGACTGGAACACTGCCCTTCACTGTGGAGCCATTCAGCCTGAGAGCCTTGTACCAAAAAATGGTGGACAAAGAGATGAACCCCTTCCCCACCCAGCTCTCCTCAGGTGAGCCAGGGGGGTGGATCCAGGGGCTCAGGGCTGCTGACGTGATCTGCTGATTGGGAAAAGCTCCTTTTTGCTTTTTGGCCTCTGAAAGAGCTGCAGGAGTTGATGATGCAGCAGAGTTCCTTTTGCTTTGACTTCTGGAGAAGCACCAAGTTGTGCTGAATACGAGAGAAGGAGCAAATCTGTGAAATTCTGTGGGATTGCTTTTGCAGAGCAGTCGGTCAGTTTTGCACATCCAGAGGATTCTAGCATAGGGTAAGGATGGATGAGCAGATGATTTTGGAATAACAGATTCCTGGGCATTACCATGGCTGGGCTTGGGTGACAAACTGCCCCAAATGACCTCACATTTATTATGGAATAATGGCACGCACTCAGAAAGTTATTTTGGGACAGCCACCTGGGATAACCTCTGTGTGTTCACAAAATGCAAAACAGTTGATATATTGGTATTAGAAATATTAATTCCTGCTTCAGAGCCATGTCACTAGGCAACAGAATCACTTTTCAGCTTGGAGCAAGGCCACTGTCAGCATTTAGAACAAGTTCTGTTTGGTAGCTGGGTTTTATTTTTTTAAGCCAAATTTCTTGTCTGTGGAGAGCTTCTGCCTCCTTCCCTGGCAGCCTGTTTGCAAAGGGCTTTTGATAAAATTAAAAGATCCCAAATATAAAAAAGGAATGGAAACCAGTGTTAGAGGGTGTAAAAGAAAACCCTCGGGAGCTGAGTCACAAGGTGAATTCTCCAAGTACAGATTTAGGGTTCCACCTTCCACCCTGTAGAAGGCCAGACCCTGAGCAGCCAAAAAGAGAACATTGCTTTTTGACAGGCTTGGTTTTGCTGTTTCATGCATCCCACCATTTAAGAGTGGAGATCAGATCTTCTCCATTTTCAGCACCTGTAGCTCACTTGACGCTGTGGTCCCCAGGGGAGGCAGGACTTTGTTTATCCTCTGAGAGCTCCAGCAGCCTGAACTTGCAGAGATGATGGCAAATGAATGGAGTGGATTTAAACACGTTAACCTTGGCCCACAAAGGCACCCATCAGCCCCTGACCCCAGCCAAGGGCCTTGTGAGCTCAGAGACATGGCACAGTGTCATTGGAGGTGACATTTGAGCTGAGTTTCTGCCCTCGGGTCACTGGGCAGAAACTCTGCTCTGCTCTGGGAATTGCAGTGCTTGTTAACTTCTTGGGTTTATGGACCTTTTGTTCTAGTCGGGTCTTAATTTCCATAAATTCATCTGTAAAGTAGAGAATTTTCACAGGAGTCTGTTTTACATGCCCAGTACCTTGTCTCTAAATATTTCATTTCCTGGCTGCTGAACACAGAGCCCCACCATGCAGGCAGCCAGCCTTATCTGTGAGCAGGAAAACACTTCATTTGTGTGACCCAAAATGCTGGGTGACCCAGAACAACCTGTGTAGCAGAACAGGGACGTTTTGGAGTTGCTGTTTGACTTTCCCACTCAGGAACCTGTTTCTCATTAAGCCCCCTGAACAACAGCTAGCTGGTTATTGATTTTAGCTCAGCAGAGGTCAGCTGCACAGGCAGCTGGTGTTCACCTTGCATATATTCCTTAATTAATTTGGGGAATTAATTTTGCTGTGCCCAGCTTAGCTGGAAAAGCTCCCTGTGCCATCCCAGCTCAAATCAGCCAAGGTGCTGCTGCTCCTCTCTGTTAGCCAGGCCTGGGAGCTTCCAGGAGGGAATCTCCACTCTTCAATTGGTTTCTCCCAGCCTGAATCTCTTGATCTGTGGCACTTCACAAGCTTCATTTAATTAGTTTGCCTTTTGGCAGGGGTGGGGGTGGAGAAGTAGGATTTTTAAGGAGGCTTTGGGTGATTTGGAGACCAAGCATGGTGGTGTGGAGGGAGTGTGGGTTTGGGGAGTGTGGATTTTTCTGGCTCAAAGCCAGTGGGATTTTGTGTGAGGTTTCCACACAGACCCTGAAGGGAGAGGGGATTCAATGGGAAAACAAGGGTTTGTTGTTTGCTGTAATGGGGATGGAGAAAGGGCACGCCAGGCACACAGGGAGCAGCTTCCAGGAAGTTGGGGAACTCAGATGTGGGCTCTTCCTGCAGCTCCTGCCACATGGCTGCTGTGGGGTAATAACAAAAATGTATTTGAGTAAAGCATCTCACTTAAATCAGTGGCTTGTGATTAGAAAAAGCCCAGCTGATGCCTGGTTGAGCTGGTAAATAAAGAATAAAAAGCCTCTTTTGCACATATAAACTTCAGAGAGGGCCCTCTCTCCAGCTGAAACATTATTTTTGCAGGATATTGTACATTGAGGTTGCTCAGGTTGTTGGGAGTTGGCACCTGTTGAGTCTAACCCTGATTTATTTAGGGAGAAACCCTTCCTTCCTCATCCTCCACCCTCCCCTGGTGCACCAGCCCATCTTGTCCCGTCCCACTGTGCTGTCAGCAATGGGAGTTTTATTCTCCTTAAATTGCATGTAGGAGCAGTGAGCTCTAGCCTTGATAAGTTGAGGAATAAAGACTAAACTCAGAGGGGCACTTCTTGTGAGGTTTTAGGCAGATCACTTGGTTTCATTGCTCCTAATCATGTAAGAAGCACATGACTTAAAAATTGAGCATTTTTGCAAGAAACTCAGGAGGAGTGGTTGAATGTCATTGAAAGTTGAAGGTTCAGGAGAACAAAGCAAAGCCTGTTAATTTTCCAGTACTCTTTTAATTTGGCTAAAGCCTTCTGCAGCTGATTGTAGGTTGGATGGAAGCCAGAGAATTTATCCTTATCACATCAAAGGGAGCCCAGTTTGCTGTGTCTTCCTTGCCAGGTCTGCATCCCTTCCCTCCCCTCCCCTCACTCCTGGTCCATCTCCTTCTGCTTTGAGCAAAGGATTTGTCCCTGACCTGGCTCCAGCCTCTTGCCCTCACGTGGGAATTAAATGAATTAAATGTTGGTTCACCTGCTCCAAAACTTCAAATGAGCTCTGAGCCAAAAGCACTTTTCCCTCTCTCCTGTGTGACTCCATAAATCATCGTGACTGTAAATCATTGTTTGTTTTGGTTCCTCATCCCTTATCGCTGCTTCCATTTTCTCAAGGACATTGGAGCACGCAGGAAGGGAAATGTGAAAATGTTCCTTTTTGGTGTGCTCTCGCTCAGGCTGCACACCTGCAGCACCTCCTCTCCTGTGCCAGTCCTAGAGCAGGTGACAGAGCTGTTGTTTGGGGTTTTTCCTCCGTCTCTTCACAGCGGCCATCAACTTCCTGCGCTCCCTGCTGGAGCCAGACCCTGCCAAGAGACCCAACATCCAGCAGGCCCTGGCGAACCGCTGGCTCAACGAGAACTACCCTGGAAGGGCACCACCCAATGTCACCTATCCAAACAGGTACAGCAGGCAGGGCAGGGGAGGGCAGGGGAGAACCTGCCCTTACGTCCCTGCTGTTCCCGTTCCGCTCGCGTCACGCATCCTAGGAATTGCTTTTGTGAGTCCATCTCAAAGGTTGTTGAGATTGGCCCTGGGTTGCTTGAAATGGTCAAGGGCAGTGCCTTGAAGTGGGAGCTGCAACTACAGTGCATTGTTTGGAGGGTGGGCTGATTAATTAATTAATTTCTGGTTAATTTGCTGCAGGCCTGGGAACAGTGAGGTGTGACAGGCAGTTCTGATTGATGCCTTGTGAAGGCTGACCTAGAACAGACTGGATGGAGATAAAGAATAAAGTTGGGATTTATTAAGACGCCCCAATGGATACACCTTGGGTAGTGCAAGAGCCCAAGATGAACCCAAAAGGGTCACAAAATGGACAGCTGGTCACAGGGTCTCTCACTTCCATAAGTTCTGCACCATTTGCATGTTGGAGTTAATTGTCCAATTATAGCTCCAGCCCATGAGGTCCCATCCTGCTTGTTTTTCTCTCTTCAGCCCACGTTGTTTGTGCTCTTGGGCCTGAGATTTGGATCATTTGTCCTTGGTCCCCAACTGGAGCAGGAATTGTTTTGTCTCCCTGCTCTGTGCAGAGAGCTCACTGTCCCCTGATATGAAGCCCAGACCCACACACTAAAGCAGCACTGAATCTGAAAATATAAAAGCTAAACACTGAGGCATCATGATCTCCTGCTCATTGGCCAGTAAAAGCCAAGCTGTTTCTCCAGGAGAGCCTCTGCCTGTCTGTGAGGTGCTGTGGGTTAGGGGAATATGCAAACCGTGGTGAGAAAGGTCAGAGTTTGATGGTGTTGCTGTGTTGGTGTTGAATACCTGCACCCTGCTGAATACGTGGCTGAAAGCAGGCAGAGAATGAATCTCACGGTCAGTCAAACATCCTTCCAGGGAAAAGGAAAGAAGGGAAGGTACTTGTGGTCCAGTTTGGTTATAAATAACCTCGCTGGACTTGAAACGTCTGCAGTGCAGAGTTGCAGTCAGTGGAGAGAAATAAGGGCACTTTTATATAAGGATTCATCTGGCTTCTCTCTGATTCTGCCTTAGCAAGACTTTGTGCCCTGGAGATAGGAGTTCCTCTCCAGTGTCTGTAAATGAAGCCTCAGGCAGCTCACTTGGAATTACATGTCTGGATTTGATCAGATAAAACCTCGTTCCTCTATCAAAGCCCTCCAGCTGTGTCTCATACACCACCCAGGACCTGCAGGATTCTCTGGCCAAGCAGCACTGAGGCCAAGACAGCGACCTGAAGCCTGATTTTGGTGCTTAAAACTTGACAGTGCTGCAGAATTTGTGTCCTGACTTGGCTAAGAGGAGAGTCCCTGGGTGAAGATCATAACTTCCCCTCCTCCAGCTGCCAGGAACCAGATGTAGTGCCTTGGCAGGGGCTGCAGGTGCCCTGATTTAGCAGCAGACATTTCCCTTCCTTGGCCTCAGGAGAAGAGCAGCTCCCAAAAGATGGATGGATGGATGGATGGATGGATGGATGGATGGATGGATGGATGGATGGATGGATGATGGATGGATGGATGATATAAAGGTGGCCTCTGTGATGAATTGTTTCCCAAGGGATGGGAACAGGCAGAGCCATTCTCTAGATATCACTCCTCCAGATTTAGGGGACATGTGGAGTTGTAAAGGATAAAAGCCTTGAAAGAGATTATTTCTTCCATTTTTAAAAAAATAATATTACTTTTGTTTCATCGCACTTGACCTACCTAGACTTTGTCATGCTGGAGCTTTATAGGGAGAATAATCTGCAAAGTTTTAAATATTTAAAGATGCGGCCTGGCTCCTTGTGTGCTTGCCTCAGAAAGTTCCACTAGAGCCAGCTTCCATGGAATTTCTCCAGTTTTTCCTTAGCGTGCAGATGTGGATAAGGTGTGGTGAAACAGTGCTGTGAAAACCCTACTGCTGAATTTGCAAAGGATCAAATCCTCTCTTAATGGGCACAGGAGGAGTTGTGTGATGTTCTTGCAGTGCCCTTCCACTGCTCTGGGGGAAACAGCCATTGTTCCCAAGGCAGGAGCGTGGCAGGAAGGGACGAGCATGGAGATAAGGTGGGAGAACAGCAGAAGCTGCATTTTCAGGAGGATATTTTCCCAGGCTTTTTATAGGCTTGCTTTTGTTGAAGAAATTCCCTGAAGGCAAGCAAAAATTTCCCATTTTGCTGAGCACTTCAAGCTGAAATTGCTTGAATTTCTTTTGCTGCCCAGATGTCTCAACGTGCAGTGGCCAAGATAAGTTTTGCTTTTGAACTGGTGAAAAAAAGACCCAACCCCAAGCATTCCTTAGGGGCAGAACGAGTGTTCATAGGCACAGGGAACAAAGGGAATGAGTTACTTGAGATTTCCCGGACTGTGTTTGACATCTTGTCTGAGTCCTGTCCATCAGAGCCTGGGGCAGGAGTGGGAAAGGTGGGGAGGGATCCCTTGGAAGGGGGAATCTTGCAAAATAAGCTCCCTCTGATGTTAGGCTTGGTATTAGGAGTGAGGAATATCCTCTAGAAACAGCTGGAACCCAGCATTCCTCTGGAGATGGATGGGAGCTGATGGGTACCTCTGGGAAGCTGGCCAGCCCATTTTGAGGTCTAAATAGGAGCAGAGTTCTTTGGAAAAATCTGGTTTTGACTCAGACTGAGCCAATGCTTTGGCATTTCCACAAGACCTCTGTACTGCTTTTCTGGCCTTGGCTGAGGCTGTTCCAGACTTTATAGAAGAGAGAGACATAAACATGGCTTGTGCTTGTGACAACAGGGAAACAGCAGCGTTGGCATTCCAAGCTGCAGGAATAATCCTGTACATCCCCTTTCTCCAGCAGGGAATTCCCTGGCTAATTAGTGCATGGACACTGTGCAGCAGCTAAGGGAGTGAAGCTGTTCGATTATGAGAAGAGGGGCCTTTCAGAGAGCCAGATCTGGGCTGGATTTTTACCTCTTTTCCTTCAAAACCAGCTCATCTTAGTGATTTTTGGTGGTCAGGTGTAGGGGAACAAACGGCCTGAGCATCACGGTGCCATTTCCCATCAGGGATGGGCACAGTGCAGGGTGCTGTTCATTCAGCTTCCTGCAGTCCCTGTGCTCCCAGACACCTATTCTTTCCCTGCCTGACTTTCCTGGGTCAGAACATTTGGCCTCAGGTCAAATGCAGCGTTCTCTTTGCCAGCACAGAAAATCTGAAATTCTCAGTAACCAGGGCTCCAACACCTGCCTGCTCCAGGGAGAAGGGAACCAATCCCCCCCAGTTACTGAAAAAACCCTGCTCTGCCTCTCCCTGTGCAGGATCCACCTGGAGGACCTCAGCCAGAGCGTGCTGCTGCACATGACTGAGAAGCTGGGCTACAAGAACAGCGATGTCATCAACACCGTGCTGTCCAACAGGGCCAGCCACACGCTGGCCATCTACTTCCTGCTCAACAAGAAGCTGGAGCGCTACCTGGCCAGCCTCAGGGTGAGCACTGCCTCCTGCCACCTCTCCTGCTGGGGGAGGAGGGCACAAAGAGGCTGCTAGTGGCCTGGCTTGCTGGCATTTGATCTCACACAATGGCAGAGTATCCCGAGGATCATGACGTAAAGTGCTGTGCCCCTGTGTTGGGTTAGGTCTGTTGCTTGGAATGCCAGTAACAGTTTATTGAGTCAGGACATCAAGAAGAAGCTTAAGAGGTCTTACACTTACTTAGCTTTGGAGTGAAAACTCAGCTGAAAGTTTTACCTGATGTAATGTCCTGGCCCCTGAGCATGGCTCAGGCCTTCCAATTTGACAACGGCATCTCAATTTTTCTTCCCTCAGTCCTTTTCACAGTAGTGATGATGCCACCAGTGATATTTAAAATGTAATGGACCAAATCCATCATCTCTGTAAGCTGGTGCTCCTCCACTGAATGCCAGGAGTGGGTGCAGTCCATTAAGCAGTAATTAAACCTTCGTTTTCCCTAACTGTCTTGCATGTTTTACCTTCCTGTGCTTTTCTCTCCACAGAAGGCTGAAGGCCAGGACAGTGTTTGCCACAAGAACCAGCTGTACCAGATAGAAAAATACAAGGCCAACAAAGACTCCTATGAGGTAAAGCTCACCAAAGCTTGTTGAAGTGCATTGAAAGCAGATTGAATTGGAACATCCATGGTGATTGTGATTAAAGGAATGGGTTTGTGGACCTGTGAGGAAAAGAAACCTGTGGTCTTGCCTCTGCAGGACAAATAACTCCCTTTATTTCTTTTCAAAGAAATAAATAGTAACCCCCTAGAGAGGAAATAGAAAGGTGACTTTCAGGGTTTTTAAAGAAATTAAATGTTTTAAAATCTCTGTTAAACAAAATGATGCCAACATAGGGGGCTCCATAGTTTCACTCTGGGGTGCAAGCTGCTGGTGTTGCAAAAAGCTGAAAACTGGGTGTTCTTGAGGCTCTGAGCCCTGGGACCTTGGTGCTGTAGGACAGAGAGCTGAGTGACAGCCAGGGTGACCCTCCTGGTGTCCTGGGCCAACCCTGCCTTGGCTGCCAGGAGCAGTGAAGCTGTATTAGCACAACCCTCTTCAAAGTCAATTTTCTCTGCTCCTTAGCAGAAGTGATGTGGGATCAGCCCCCTGCATCATGAAGGAATTCCCTTGGGCAGACAAAAGGTTTAACCTTTTGCTCTGTTGGTCTCCAGTCTTCTTGCCTACAAGCAGAGAAGTGATTTTGTATTAAATCGTGGCTGGATTTTTCTTCCCTGGCTGATTCTTTGCCAAGCACTAAAATTACAGGAGTAATATGAGCTGTGCAAGCCTTGCCTGCCAACACAAAGAGCAGCATTCTTGAGGAGTCTGCCTGTTTCAAAAGCTGCTCCTCAGCACTGCATTGATTATCTAATTGCAGGGGCAGATTTGTGTCGTGGCTGGTTTTGTTTATTATAAAGGCTGCTTGCAAGACGAGCTGAGCTGCAAGCCAGATGGTAATATCAGGGCAAAGTACTTCTTCTTGTCTTGAATAATTCCAAACTGTCTTGCTTGGAATGGATCAGCAGTGGTAGACTCAATGAGGACGAGATTTCACAAAGCTCTCACGACTCCCTCAAGCTGTTGCAGGGCAACATTCCCTGGAAGCAGGGGCAGGTACTGGGAGTTGAAGGCTTCAGCTCCTGCTTGGAGCATCTTGGTTCTCTCTGGCCCAGCTGCTGGTGTCACCTCCTTGAGCAGTGACTGGGATTCTGCACTCTCCAGGGGTCAGCTCACAGCTTCTGAGCAAGGCCTGCCCGGGAAGTTTACTTCCCTGAGGAAAACTGGGAGCTGACAGCAGTGCCAGGGCATGGCCCCAGGGGATGGAAGCTCCCTCCAAAATCTCTCCTCTACGTGGAGTTAGTCCTGGGGTAGCTGTTTAAGGGATGAGGGGGTGTCATGTCTCTCTTGAAATACATTCACTGTGCAGACACTGCAATAATAATGATAATAATAATAATAAATAATGATAACAGCCTGTTCTCCTGCTGCATGGGCACAGAGAGTGGAAGTGCAGGCCAGCTTGGCTAGGGGGAGGATGTCTCTGCCTGTGGCAGGGGGTGGAGATGGGCTCTGAGGTCCCTTTCAACTCGTTCTCTGGTTGCACAGTGTTTTCTGTCACTTCAGCTGCACTCACAGGAGGAATTGGGAGCCACTGGTCCCTAGGGAGCAGAGCTGCAGGTTGCCATGGGAATAGGAGGGGGAGGGATGGTCAGCCAGCCATGAGATTTCTCCCACCTCTCTCCAGTGATGTGAAATAAGGATTTGCCTTCAGGAGGGGCTGCCAGCAGCTGGGGCAGGCAGGGGCACGTGGGCAGTGGCTGTGTCCTGCCCCTTTCTCCACCAGGTCTGCTGCTGGGGGTGTGAGGTACCCAGGCTGCTCCCAGGCTGTGCAGGGAGAGGGAGGCAGGCTCTGTGCTCCCTCTCCATCTCTTGACTTGTGGAAAGGGTCTCTTGATGAATGGCTGTCCTCAATCCAGGGGAGCTGGGGGGCTCAGACGTGGAATTTGCAATTTTTAAATACCGGTGTCCTTGTCCTATCCCCGTGTCAGATACAGCCAAGGCAAATACCCTTTATCTGCCTTTCAGATCCATTGCTGGGACTCAGAGTAGGTTTGAGGGTCAAGGTCAGGACAGGAAATAGCAGAGGATGATGTCATTCCCAACCTATTCAAGTACAACATACCGGTACAGCTCCTGCATCACGGGACACAGCCGAGCACTCCGCAGTGCAGGGGGGACTTTTGTAACTCCCCTGAAGGGAATCTTCCTTCCCTTTCCAAATACAAGTGCATGGCACCTTGGGAGTTCAGGACTTTGGTCCTGAGCCTCTCACAACCGTGGTCATTAAGGAGCAAGGTCAGCAGTTTTAGAAATGCTCCTAAGACTGTTTGCAGTGCTCATCCAGCGTGAAGTAATTAATTGCCAGCACCGGATGTGTGACTTTCCTTTGCCAGGGGTGCTTTAATTGTGTGGAGTGGCTGAGAGAATGTACCAGCAGGGTGAGGGCAAAGGCAGGAGCACTTGGCAGGTGAGGAGCTGCAGCTTGGCTCGTGCACCATCAGGCTAAAAATACTGCAGCAGCCCTGGAACATCCTGCACTCAGACAGGGGCTGCAGCAGCCAGATTCCTCAAAAAGCTGATAACAAAAAAACAGCTGATAGCTCCTGGCACTCTGGATTGGCTCCTGTGGGCTTAATATTGCCACCACTTAGTCTCATCCTCACCAGCACCTAACCATGTGGGTATTAAAAGTAAAAACTTTGGTTTGTGAGTCACTGAAGGTCTTCTTTCCAACTCTGCAATTCCTGAAAGGTTGGTGAGCCCAGCAGTACCCAGACATGGTCTGTGCAGAGAGCCAGGCTCCATCTGAACTGGGAATGTTCATAATGAAGCCAGATTTTTGCCTCTTCCGTGCCTGTCTTGCTTCCAGAGCTGTTTAGTGGACCAGGAGAATCCAAGTTGTCTTCTGCATCTTTCTTTTCCTCTCTCACGTGTTTTTATGCACGTTACTTTGAGGGTTTTCATAGACTCCACGTCAGTGAGCTTGCAAAAGAAAATCAAGAGTGGCAGTGGATAATCACCAGACAAAACACAGGCACATAACTGGGGGAAGGAACTTTCCTTTGTTTTTTAAAAAAGACTTGTACTTGCAGTGACCTTTTAATCAGATGCAGCAAAACATGTTGCTTCAATGAGAACTGTGACCACAAAAACAACCCCAAAGCATTTTTTTTAATGTGAAAAATTTGGGCTCACCTAGAAATCAGTGGCAGGTAAAGGGTGTTAAGCAGTTTGCTGAATCCAGTGACTGAAAGTGCAATGAATTTTCACTGTGAAACAGTGCTTTGAAAATTCCTCTTCAGAGTCCTGCTCCCAGGTTCTGTTTTTCCTCTGTCATCACTGGAGATCAAACCTATCTTCTTGCAATTCCACCCTCAGCTGCCTTCCCCATCATGACAGCAGTTAGGGCTCAGGAAGGGATGGCTCAATAATTTTCTCCCCCTCCATGTCTTGTGCAGTTGCAGAGATGCTGTAAAAGCAAGGGCTGTATTCCTCCAGATCCTGTCTAGACAGAAGATAAATGACTCAAAGGCTTTAAACTTCTTTAAAACTTTGCAGTTCACCTTTTTAAATCTCAGAGGGAGTGGAGTAAAGAGAAATCAAAGACTCTTTTTGGTGCTTAAGTAGGGTATTTCAGGTATGGAGGAGCACAAACCTTTATCTGCTTTCTCCAAGAGAAATGCTTTCCTTTTCCTTTAATTTTCCAAAACCAGCTTTCACACTGCCTGCATGTCAGAGCAGATGGGAGCCATGAAATCATGGCAAACTGATCAGAGGAAAATGAGACATGGAGGATTTAGTTACTCTGAGAGTAGTTCCTTGTAAATACATGGTACTTAATCCACCTTGTAGGTCTGGGGGTCACTGAAACTTCCCTTGAGTAAACCAAGTTGTTCTTGTTTGTTTTACAACCTAAAGGACAAAAAACTCAAAGAGCAAGAAAAGAAAGGGGAGATCCTTCACCGTCAGCTCCCAAAGAAAACTGAGAAAAGTCCAGTTTCATATAGACAGCCTTCTTCCTGTCTTATCTCACAGATCCAGAACACCAAGGCTCTGCTGAAGGACCGGAAAGTCGCCAAGGCTGGGGGTCTGGAGAAAGGTCAGTGGGAGAAAGGGCCTGTGTGTGCATGTGGGGTGTGGTGTTTCTGAGCCTGTCCTGTCCTGTGTGGTGGTTTCGAGCCTGTCCTGTCCTGTGTGGTGTGTGATTGTGAGTAAACACCCCGGGTTTGTTGCTCTGGGGGCTGTGTGGCAAAGAAGCCTGGATAATGTCAGCACACGTGCAGTGAAACGCCCTGAGGAAACCACAGTGGTGCTCAGCAGCCAGGAGCCCTCACTTTCTGTGTTTGACAGAATTCCTGCAGTGCTTTAAAAAGGCACTTTCTTCCCCTGTTTGCATGTCCTCACACAGAACCATCCACACTCACGCTGGTGTTTTGAAAGCATCACCACCCACCCCGGATCACCGAGGAACCAGAGCTGGTAGCCGAGCCTCTTCCTACCAGCCACTGAGTTTTCCTGAGGGGGGGCTAAGGAGACTCCCTGGCCTCCCTGAGGAGTCCTGGGAGGAGTTGATGGTGGAAGAATGGGAAAGAGGCAGCCTCAAGGAAAGGCAGGTGGGACTGCCAACCTCAGCAATTGCCCATCAGCGAAAGGAGGTGGGAAATCGTGAGCAGGGAAAGGAGAAGATGTCACAGCCTAAATGAGTGGAGATCACTGCAGAGCAGTGTGGGGAAATACAGTGATGGAAAACGTTTGCTGTGGTGTCAGGAGGTTCTTCAGAGTGGTGGCTTGTGATGCTTTCATGCTTATTGTCATGACTTGATAATTTATCATTTGTTGTACTCAACGTGAGAAAAAAACTGTCCAAGTAGTGTTTGTGTGGCAGCACAGGAACCTCTGCTGCAAGGTGGCAGGAGTCCAGAGAGCTGGTCACATAGTTCTTTTAAAAAAGTGTGAAAAAAAATGTTAATGCCCATTTTGCTCAGATTTGCTGTCCCTCTTGGGAGGAAAGCACAGGGGGAAGAAAATCTAGTTCATTTTTTCCCTCTTTATGTTTCTCCCTGCTTTTTTTGTTCTGAAAGCTGAAAATCATGCAGATCTCAGCTAAAGCATTTCTCTGCTTATGGAGACTATATTTTGACACGTCTTAAATGATTTTGGCCAGTTTTAGAAAGAAACTGGTCAGATTGAACTTCTTTCTACTTTTACTTGACAAGTGTGAGATTTCATCCTGTTCATGCATTCAGGTCTCAACCCCTGACAAGACCACCCCTCCACAAGAAATACACGTGAGATTTGTGGCTGGGACCTGAGTGCTGACAGAGCTAAATTATTTTGGATCCTTTTTAGATTATTTGAGACCCAGGGAACTGATGGAATAGCTGCCAGTTAATTCACTTAGGGGGACCTGGCAGTCAGGTTCCTTGGACAGCTTTCCATCAAGGCAGCAGAACGTGCTTGCTTGTGATTAGCTTGGCATGAGGCAGTGCCAGCGTTCTGTGGGAGCTGAGCAGATCCTCTCCACGAGCTGTTTTGTTTGATGGGCCAAATCCTGCAAAGATTGTTCCATTTATTTTCGGCCCTTGCTGGAGGAAGGTTCTTGCTGAAGTTGATGCAACAGATCTGCTCCAACTGTAGCAGCCTGAATCTGGCCAATGCTGCTACTCCATATTTACATGTGTGAAACAGGGAACAGATTTTGTTCCAAAATGCAAGGAGAGCCACCAGGGATTAACCCACTGTGCTCTCCTGTCTCAGCGAATACAGGCCCATCAAGAGCCACGCAAAGTGCTGCTAAGAAAGGAGAAATGTGAGATTTCCCGGTGTGTGTGGTGTTGTGGATATAATTAATACAAACAGCTGGAGACATCTGTGGTTTTCCTTTTCAAGTCCCTGTCTCAGTTTAAGCACCAATTACCTGGGAAACAAGGGCATTAGTATTGAGGGTGGGGTAACAGGGTTGTGAGTGTATCCCAGACCATTTGTTGTAGCTGGTGCATGACCAGGTTCCTGTGTTTGAGGTGCTGTGGCAGTGCAATGTGCTCCTCTGCTTCCTTCTCCCCTTGCTTTGCAGACTCCGGCGGTGGCCTCAGCCCTTTCCACGAGCCCCTGGCAGCCAAGACAGGCTGTGTCACTTCCAGCTCCCTGGAATACCTGGAGGTGCAGCAGCCGCCCCCCAGGACCCCCCGGCTCCTCAAGAGGCAGGAGTCTCCGCAGCCAGAGCCGTCCCGGATCGGGGGCCGGGCCAAGGACTCCCCTCTCATCCTGAATATCGTGCACTCCTTCGAGTCGGTTGACAGAGAGGACCAAATAGAGCAAGTTTCCCCCTCTCACCAGTACAGAATTTTAGGCTCGCCCATGAATTTTCCTTACAAAAGCTCAAGTGAAAGGACACTGTCCCCACTCTTTACCCCAGGGAGCACGTCCCCCATCCACCCCACGCAGGTCTCCTTCACCTACGATGAGAAAGCGTATCCGGCAAAGGAAGAGGCAGTGTCCCCTACCCAGCTGGTCCCCAGCAACCCCCTGGGCAGCCCAAACTGTGTGAAAAGCAGGGGCAGGTTCCCCATGATGGGGATCGGACAGATGCTGAGGAAGAGGAACCAGACCATGCAGTCAGCCAGCGAAAAGCCCCTGGAAGCCAGGATGCCTCAGCTGCAGCAGATGAGCCCCACACAGATTTCCTTCAACACAGAGGCTGTCAGCGGCCAGTGTTAGTCTGACGTCCTGGGATTTGCACTGCTCTTCTCTGGGATCTAACCTTTTTCTCCTTTAAGCAAGAAGGGAAAGCCACAGGCACGTTGCTGTCACTGCGTGATACCCCGCAGTGGTGCAGCACAGGAAATCAGAGGTTTGCCTGCAAGGAAGGCGTTGTCCTACATATTAAAGTCGAAAGAAAAGGGCTCTGCTTGTGCTGTTAAGAAATATTGGCATTTGGCATCTGACTGTACAGTAAAACACCCTGCAAGAGCTGCGTGGGTCTGTATTTTCACTGCTCCCACCTGGTGCCTCAGCGAGGCCGGGTGGAAGAACTACGAGCACCGAGGGTTTGGCTCCTCCAGGGAATCGGTGCCGGGCCAGGATCTGTGCTGAGACTGCCCCTGCTCCACCTGCCTGTGCCACACAGCCCGTGCTGCTGCTGCAGGCATTGCTCCTGGGGCAGACAAGGGGCAAAACACCACATACTCTGTCCAGAGCGAGCTTGCTGACAAGCCCTGCCGAGAAGGTGAAGGTGGTAGAAGCTTGAGTAAAGACACGAGTGGTCTAATTCAGAAAAAGCTGGGAATTTTGGAATTCAAGGCAGATTTTACTGTTAATTACATAAAGTAGGTAATAACGCGATCATTTTTTTTCATGAAGAAAACTATGATTTAATCGTGTCACGAGAAACGTGATTATTTAAAAACAAGTGGCATCATGTGGAAATTTCACTGCTTTAGCCCCTGTCACGTCAAGGCAGCATTGGACACACCTGAAGGCTTCTCTGAGACTGCAGTGAATGAAAAAGACTGATAAAGGACATGTGAACCTGTACCAAGTCCATTTTATACTCCAAGACTGGTAATGTAGTGGTTACCAAAAATTGGGTATTGTTATGAGCAGTGAAGACTGACTTTCTTAAAAGATACCATGTTCTGTACACCAGTCTTGTTTTTCTAAGTAAATGATACATCTGAGAGGTTGGCAACATTTTTTTGGTTCTGTTTCTGTCCGCAAACCATTTCCTATAAATTAGAAGGTTTAGCCAAAGACAAAGAGTGTTCTTTTCTCTCGTCTGTGCCACCCCTGTGTACGTGTTTGTGTGTTCAGAGCATCTCAGCAAAGCTTGTTCCAGCCTGGCTGCCCCATGGGCAGCCGTGGCCCACATTGCTGCCACCACTGAATGTCATTTCTAAACCAGGAAGCAGAGGTGGTGTCTTCTTGTCCTTGGAAGATGGGGTTTTGCCACTGGTAGGAATCCAGGCCCTGTTTTCATTGTACTTTCACAAACAATTTCATTGCCCCGTTGGTGTCCGTGCAGATGCTGAGGGTTACCTCTGTTTGGGAGGTTTTCCTTCCAGTTCCACGAGCAGGATATTCAGAGCCTAGGTCAGGAGGGGCATAGCTGGGCCTTTGTTCCTGATTTGCAGCATAACACAGGCCTGGCACCAAAATCTGCAGGAAAAAATGGACATTAATCCAAATACTGAGAGATAACTGGGCTGCTCAGTGCTGGCAAAACCAGCAGAGTGATGCCCAGAGCACCCATCTCACCCCTGCAGGTGGGACCTTCCCCTCAGCACTGGAGTTTGGCACTGGAGAGTCCATCTTGGACCCTTCAGTGGAGTGAGGACTCCCACCTCTGAGGGAGTTGTGCTGCCTGTGAAATAATACACATGAAAACCTCAATATGATGAGAAAAGACAGCCCTGAAATAATTTTATCTATTTTCAGATCAAGAAGTGTTGCGTTGTGTTTGTGGAGAGCTCCTGTGCATCCCTGGGGGCCATTTTAACTCCTTCATTTATCAATGTCAGAGCATTTTCATTCTCTTCATGCTAAGAATATGTTTGTGCTGCCAGGCCAGTGGGCAGGGACCACTGAAATCAGGGACCACTGAAGTCAGAGATCACTGAAGTCTGGGATCACTGAAATCAGGGACCCCTGAAATCAAGGTTCACTGAAATCTGGGATCACTGAAATCTGGGATCACAGAAATCAGGGACCACTGAAATCCCTCCCCTTTGTGTTCATCAGACTCACGTACCCGAACAGATGGCAGATGCTGACTTGAATTACAAACTCAGGTTTATTTGGAACCCAATAAAAGGTTGGGGGAGGCAGGAAGGAGACATGTTTTGTTTGGGTTTTTTTTTTTCTTTGTGGAAACACGGGAAATATGTGTAAGAATCAGAATGAAAACAAATGTTAAGTCTTTTATTATATTTATAGAGAATATATGAGTACTACACTTCTAAAACATAACCATGTATTCAGCATAGTCAGTAGCTATGTACAGTCCAACTGCAGTGACCACAAAAGGGACCTACTGAATATCATAGTGGAAATTCCAAGGGGAAAAAGCTGTATTTGGTATCATTATTAAATATATGTACTTTTTGAACAAGATTGTCACAGACTGCTGACTTTGTTTGCCAGGTCACTGCGTAGCAAAGGTAAAAACTCAGGACAAAAACTGCAAGGCCAGGCTGGATGGGGCTTGGAGCTACCTGGTCTAGTGGCAGGTTGAAATCTTTTTCTGCTGTTTTTCTCAGTTTTGGCACCAAACCTGTCATGAATCTGTTTGACAGCTGAAAATACACCTTACACTTCAGGTTGGGTGTTGGGAAAGGAGCAGTTCTGAGCTCTGGTGCAAGATGGAAACACCTCTGTGGGGCCTTTCTGAGCTGCTGTGAAGCACTTAGAGGAGGGTTTTGCAAACTGACTGATCACTGGGCAGCAGTTCAGGATCCAGAGTGGGAAAAGTGGTTTTGTTCAGGCTCTTCTGCCTGGAAAAACAGCTGTTGGATTTATTCAGTGAGAAGAAGCAGAAACCAGCAGCTGTTGCTGAAGGTGTTGGTCTTTGTACTTCCCCTGTAAATGAGCTGCTAAATAGTGAAAAACTTCACTGCTTCTAGCACCCCAAGCTCATATGGGCCATGCTTATCCAGAAGTGAGCAGAAAATTCAGGGGCACTGTTGCTGTGTGCAGGAGTTGGGGTTTTGCCTGTCTCTTCCCTGATTTTCCAATCCTCTGTTGACCCACAAAGGGTCAATTTTCTCTCATGTATCCTCCCTCCATATGGCTTCCTTGGAGCAGCACAGAACTCTTCCATATCTGATCCCAAAGGAAGCCTGTCACAGGATGCTTTCTGCTGCTGAGGCACAGGCAGTCACAAGAACAAAGGGCTTCTGGATAGAGCCTAGAGTGAGTTTGGAGTTTGCAGGAGCATCTCTGCTGTCTCCCTGCTGATGCCAGGTGAGAAGAAAATAGGATGTTTATTGAATAAGGGTGAGGTGCTAAGCTTGTTTTAAAATTAAAAGAAATATATTTATTAATGTTTGTATGAAGAGTACTCTTCCACCTATACAAGGGGAAAACCCCCAATTCCTTGTATCTCTTACAAGCAGAAAGGACAGAATCCAGAGCAAAGAAAGGTCACCAGAGGCTTTATTTCCACATGGCTGTTAGATAAAATGAGGTTTTTCTCTCCCCTCTCTGCCTGCTCCAGACAATTTGCCCGAGTATGGACTTGGAGCCGTGTTTCCTGTGCATCCCAATGAGCTGATTGGGGTTTCCTCTACCTGGTCACCACTCCTCATAAAACCTGGAAAATGTCTGGTTTCAGACTCCCTTTGGTAGAAGGCAGCCAGGAGGGCTAAGATGTTTTTCCAGGAGGCTGAGGGATGCTGGAATGGGACCTGTGACAGGTGCTCCCCCGGCATGGCCTTTTCTGACAGCTCATAAACAAATCCAAGGCCTTTTTTCTTCATTTAAACACAAAGGGAAAATTCAGTTGTGAAAGAACTGATCTGCAATGGGTTTGCCTCAGCCTTCACAGCAAAAACTCCTCAGCCTTTCACGTTGAGAGACAGGAGATTCAGTTTTTCCAGCTGGGAGAAGGAGGACACGAGAGGTTTGTGCAAAGGTGTCACTGCAAGTGCCAGGGACCGGGCCTTGCTCTGTCAGCGCATGGTGACAGAACTGTCACAGGTCACCAACTCTCCTGGCCTGAAAGGCTCCCAAGCGAATCTGAGAGGTTTCAATCTGCTGTTAACATTCCTGGAGCCTCAGGGCTCTGTTGGAAGTGGGCTGGATGTCTGGGTGCAGAGTCCGGGATGAGAAGAGCTGGATGCTCGTGCAGGAAAAATGCTTCAGAATACAAGGCCGGGGAAAACAAAGTGTCTGAGAACACGGATTGGGGTAAAATGGGAATGCATCTGGTGCTTTTCCCCAAACTGAAAGTGGTTCTATGCTAACCTTTCCCCTTCCTAAGTGGAATGGTGCTGTTGGAAGCACACCTCACCCCTTCCAGCAGCTGTGTTTGGGTTTCTCTGCTGAAGCAGCATTCCTAGCAGCACTTGCTGTGCAATGTTCAGTTTCAGGGCTGCTGCAACATCTGAAGGAAGGAAAGGGAGCTGCCAGGGAGGCTCCCTGCCAGGCAGGGCTGTCAGGAGAGGGGCTCAGGCCTGGCCCAGGCCGAGCAGCTGCAGAGCTGCTTAAAATCCCAGGTGCTGTCCCTGAGGGCTGGGAGAGGGTAGGCCCCACAGCATTCCTCTGGGAGCTGCTCAGTGCTGCTCACAGCCAAAACTGCACTCTGGGCAGGCGTTTCAGTGGGGCTGTTCTGCCAAAAACCTACTGAGAAACAGGGCTTGGGCAGTGGTCTGGGCTCTGTGTCAGCTGCCTTCACTGAACACCTGCAGAAATGTCTCTGGGGCGAGGCGGAGCCCCGGGGCAGAGCAGGTTGGTGCCTTACGAGGACAGTGTATCAGCTCGCCTCCCCTTCAGCACTTCATTCCAGCATTTCACCCTGGGATGCAGCTGGCTGTGAGCCCTCTGTCCTTCCCTGCTGGCTGGGCAGGGATGTGAGCCCTCAGCTGTGCTGGAGCTGCCCGGTGGCTTTGCCCTGGGTAGGACACGCTCCCGGCTGCCCTGGGTGCCTCTGAGCATGGCTGCTGTTTGTCAGGGTGCCTGTCAGCTTCAGCCCCTCCAGGCTGCTGCTGGATCCATAAATCCTGCAGTTGTTAGCCACAGCTGTCATTGCCCTTGTCCACCTCTCATGGATGCCCTGAGCTTGCTTTTCCTCAGAGCTGCGCTCTCTGTTCCATGTGGGAGAGATGACATATTTAGGCCTGCTCCCCAGAGGGCAGTCCCCGAGGCACCAGGAAAGGACTCATGTCCCAGCTGTGTGCCAGTGCCAGCTCCAAGAGGTGTGTGTGGCACCTGGTATCCCACTGTCCTGCCCGTAGCTGTGGGTACAGCCATGAGAGACTCTCGTGCTGCATCCTGAGGGAGGAGCTGGGCTGGCAGATGGCCTGGAGCTGGCACTAGAGCACTAAAACACTTACTGTGTCTCGACGTGTCAGCAAATGCTGGCTTCCCCAGCCCCAGCCCAGGTTTCTCCTGAGTTGAGATCCACATTTCACTTCAGGAGAGGGGAGGACGTGCTGGGGTTATAATCTGGGCTACTGGGACTGGCTGGCCTCTGCTCCGGGCTGGGAGCCCTGACTCAGGTGACATGAGCCCTGTGTGGACACACCCACAGACCTGCAGGACCTGTGGCTTCCAGTGATTCCCCTGCCTTTGATGGACCCCACATAGTGCAGGATAAGGTTAAAACCCCACCCTCTGCTCAGAATATTTCCCACTGCTTGAATTGTGGTTGCCAAGCTTGCGTGGACAGGATCATCTTTCTTCAGTTACCTGCAAACCCCTTTGAATGAAGACACCAAATCCCGAGTCACTGCCAGGCTAGGAACCCGATTCTTTCTTCATTTATTTACTTACCTGTGCCTCCCAGGCTGAGGATGGGATTACACAGCAATTAGGGAAGGTCAGACTCACATGTTCACAGGGATGCTGACATCTCAGAAACAATTCTTACAGGAGTTTCACACTGACCATCCTCAAACCCTTTCAAGCATGGCAAATAAAACCTTAAAAGGCAGTTTCTTAAACCCATTGTGGCTTGTACTTTGTGCTGGGGTGATGAGGGACAAGAAAGCAAACTGCTGGCAATTACCCGTGTCACAGTGTCACACTCTGCCTCGTGTCCCAGGCAGCACCATGGTGACAGCCCTGCTCAGGCCCAGGTACTGACCTGGAAACATGAGGTGGCCGTGGGGGGGTTTTCATCTTTGAAAGAAAAAGTAATTGATGCTTTGGAGTGGCTGCTGTGCCTTCAGGAGCTGATAGAGCTCCTGACTGTGCAGTATTTGTTAATAACTAGTCATGTAAACCTAGGCTTGCAGTCATGAATTCATGTATTTTAATAGACATGAATCTTACTGCTCCTTAATGGCTAAAAATCCTCGTGCACAACTTCCCCATGTTTCTTCCAGCAAGGGGCCTTCCCAAAGCAGCTGTGCTGGAGCAGAGGGCTTAGATGAAAAAAAAAGTATTAGGGATGGCTTGCCTCGGATAAAGCAGGACAATGCTTTTGCTATCCTTATCTTTCCCTTTGATCCTCTCCCCAAGTAGTTGCTGATGCTGGTTTTAGTGGCTTAGGTCGGTCTGTGCACCACTTGAGGGTGGGAGGACTGCTCCTGTCACATGCCTAAAGGCATCACAGGACTTGGCAGGACTCCTGATCTTCAGTGGTTGGTGCTATTCATGCACGTGCAATTTTGTCCTTAAAACTGCAAAATTTTATAAGGTTTCCTGATTGCTGCTTTTCCCCCTGTAATTTGTGCACATCTGATAGATAGTTGTATTCCTGAGGTTGCATGAAGTTAATATGTATATTTTTAAAGTTCAAAACTTCTGCTGGGATGCTTTAGCTAAGAGAAGCAAATTTGGTTTGCTCTGATGAGGAGAGGTAAAAGGGGGCAATGAAAGGGGGCAGGAGGGCTTGGGGCGTGGCAGATGTGCTCGTCTCTAGCAGGGACATTAAGGGAAGAACAGCCACAGGTTGTAAAACCTCTTGCAATGAAAAGCAGGTTGCTAGAGAGCCAAAATCCAAGAGAAATCCGTGGACAAGCAGAGCAGGAGTTGCTGCTCTGTTGCTAGGTGATGGATCTGTTATCGTGCTAATGGCAGTGAAGGATGATCCTGGTACCAATAAAACATCTTTCATCTGAGAATCACCAAGGGTTTTCCAGACAGCAAAGCTGTATTATTCCCATTTACTAGAGGCACAGACAGAGATGAATTGATTTGCCAAAGGTCACTGACGGATTTCGGAATAAGAAATTGCCTATTTGAGTTTTATTAGGCCAAGAATTGCCATAAACCCTTTCTTTGCAATCAATCCTTCCCCCTCCCCTCATCCATCACCCCCACATCCCTCTCTCTTCAGGGGACATGCTCCTGTCCTGTTTGTCACTCTTGTCCTGTTCAGATTACAGGATCCCCTGGCCCTCCAGCATGACTTAGCAGGGACTGTGGAGGGCAGAGCAATTGCATGGACCAAGCTCAGATGTTTTGGGGCTGCATGAACAGGAAGAAAGCAACCTTTCCTCCTTGGGAAAATCCAAGGGGCTCCCCAGGGACAGTGCTGTCACTGTCACAGCACTGTGTCTTTGGGGTGAAGGGCTTTGAGGTTTTCCCCCTTAGACCCTCAGCCCCAGCCCAGCCCATGAGAGCCCAAGAGGCTGTGTGAGGAGAAATGCAAACTCTCCTAAAACCCCCCAAAACACCTCTTCCTGACTGTCTGCACGGCTTTTCCCAGTGCTGGGAGTCCTCAGGTGTGAATCAGTGCAGGCGTGAGTCAGGCCTCACTTTTTGTTAGAGATCGTGAGGGAAACACAGATTTCAGGGAAAGAGCTGAAATTCTGGCACTGAGAGGAGAATGACCATTTGATTTCTGCTGGAAGAACAGCATTTCCATGATGACGGGAGCAGCCTGCATTCCTCCATGAGCTGGGGTAGTGGGAACACGGGGAATGCCTACAGGAGAGGTTTTACAAAGTCATCCTCCCCTGGGGTCAGAGCTGGATGTGTGTCCCACCAGGTCCTGGATGTGTGTCCCACCAGGTCCAGGATATGTGTCCCACCAGGTGCCTCCTAAGATGCTTCCCAAGACACAAACCCAGCAGCTTCCCCCATCTCTGAGAGGAACACTGGGACTAGGCACTAGGGACTAGGAAAACAGGGCTTTAACAACCTTGGTTTCCTTTCCTTGATGTGTAAAATGGGGAAGCATCTCCTCTCTGTCTGACTGTCACTGAGATATTAGCTGGTCTTTCTACAATGCAAATTGCATTCCCGGGAGGTGTTAAGCATTTGAATTACTCTGCTCCTGCTTTTCTTGCTTCCCAGAGTTCTGGCAGGTTTCCTAAGCCTCACTCACTTCAGGGCAGGGGGACTGAAGTACAGAACAACTGGAGCACAGGAGCCAACCAGAAGCTTTGTGGGCTTTGTTCAATTTGTGTAAAAGACCAAGACAATTTAAAAGCTCAGGGCATGTCTGTCAAATGGATTCTACTGGGCTGCCACATCCTCCTAATTGATGTAGGGCTGCCACTGACTGGCTAAGAAAAAAAATCTATATTAGCTCCAACCCTGAAAAACATGTGTTGTAGACACAAATTTAATGTTAGTAGTGCTCTGCTGGATTGGGGCTGATTTCTTTCACCATGGGAGAAACAAAATCAAACAAAAAAAAAATCTCCAAATCAAAGCCCAAAACCCCAAAACGTGAACTGACACTTTTTGAGCTAATGCACACTCAGGGATATTAGGAGCAGGGTGAAGTGAACCAAGGAAAACCCCTCGTGGCCCTCACGGTCTTAGACTTTGGGTTATGCTTGAGCCTGGCTTGCAGGACAGCCTGGAAGATCTGCACTTGATTAACTCCTTCTAAAAAGTCACTTCAAAGCAGGGACAGGGAGCAGCAGGAGGGAGGCAGAACGGGCTGATCTCAGAATTGTTTAAAACTTGGCAGCTGGGCTAGCCTTTGATAATAAAACTCCCACCACTTCACTCTCAAATCGTGACTGAGAGAAACAATGCTTATCTCCAAACCTGCCTTGCACTCCTGATAAGGCCTTTGTGCAGCAAGGATGGATCCTGCACCCTGCACCCATGGAGAAGGGCAGGATAACAGGGAGTTAATGTTGGTTAGTGTGATAATCCTCCAGAAGTGATGGCAATTTTCTGGAGGCCCTGCAAAAAGGAGCATTTGCATGGGGGTTGGGAGGAAAAGTCTGAATTCGTTTTGCAGATGCTTAGAGGGGATTTCCCCTCAAATCAACCAATATTCATTTATAAAGCAGGAATTCATACACTAAAAACACCCCTGGTCAGGTCAAGATCCACTCGAATCGAAAAGAGCTCACAGCAATAATACAGCCACAAAAAAAAAGAAGCTAGAAATATAATTTCAGCTATCATATGGATTATAAACCATGTTTGTCTCAGTAACACAACAGGCTGCCTTGAAAGGGAATGGTTTCAGTCTCAGCCTTCCCAGCAAGTAATGGCCCCTGGCAAATGCTCCTGAATCCAAATATCTCCTGTCAGCAAAGCCTGAAAAATCCCTCCGTGGTACATTGTGTCTCTGTGTGCCTCTGGCTGCCTTCTCCAACCTGTCTGTGGTTTCTGCTTCAGATCCTCATCTTTTCCTGCATTTGACAGGTATGATACAGGCATAATGACACCTTGTGCTGATTCTGCACTTGACAGGGGCGTGCAGGATTGCTCTCTGTGGGCTGGGGGTTTTTGTTATTCACAGTGGTAGTTTTGCCTTGGAGGAGGAAGGGTGACAATTCCAACAGCTTGTTGTCATTCATTGTTTGGGTTCTTTTAATCACAGATGAAGGTGGGGGGTTCTGATATTTTCAGGTGGCCTCAGAGGAGAAGACCAGGGCCTGGCTGGAGGCAGCTCAACCATTAATGCTGGCAAAGGTTTCATTCCCAAAACCTGCCTGTGGAAAGGGGTTTCTGTGTGGTCACCTTCAAGACAAGGAGATGTTAAACTGCTGCATGGGAAGGGTTATTTTGGACAGCATGGTGTGGCAGGAGAAAGGTCAGAAGCTGCTTTCAGAGCTGATTTTATGGTGTTCCCCCTCTAAGCATTAGGTGTGGAAAAGTCCTTTCCTTCATGCTCAGCACAGGGATTTTCACATGAAATGGATGCTCCCCTATATATAGGTATGTCATGATGCTTGTAGGACATGTTGGCATTACACATCCCACTTGACATGCCCTACCAACGTGGGCGGAGTAATTTCAGGTTGTATTTAAATACAAGTGACTATATTTCTCCTGCAAGCACAAGTCAGTTAAAAATATCCCGTGGTTACTGCTTTGAAAATGCCTTCAAACCAAGTTACTCCTGTCAGGAAGACAGGGCGATGTGACAGCCACACTCAAACACTCAGCTGCACAGCCGGCTTGTCAATGGCAGCAGCCCTTGCCAGCAGGAGAGGTGGCATCCCTTTCCCTGGCCACCACAGCCACCACGAGCTGCTCCTGCTTCTTCCTGGGCTGCTGGCAAGGCACGCCCAGAGTTACCAGAGACTACGCACAGGACAGACTCTGCCTGTGGACTTTGTATATTTCTGTATTTCTATATTTCTATATTCCTATATTATTTCTATATTACTATATTTGTAAAGTTTTCCTCTGGCTGACAGTGAATGTACAGCCCACACATTGCATTTCCTGCCCTGGAGCTGCGTCACAGCACACAGAGCCACGACAAGCCAGCAGAAGTGGACGTGTTGCAGTCACACGATGGGGTTTTGTCACTCCTGAGTGTGTTATAGGTACAGTCAGCTGCAGATCCAGGCCCAGAGCTGCTCTGTGGATCCTCCTGATCCCAGAGCAGGAAGCAGGGCCAGCAGTAACCCTGAACCCTGCTTTTCCCTGGGGAAAAGCTTTTGTGTCCCCAGATGTGACTGCGCTCCCACCTGCTCGTGAACAAGAGCCTGGCACCTCTCGGACGTGTCCTGGAGCTCTCGTCGGACACTCCTGCTCAGGCTGAGGTGTGAGTCCAGCTCCACAACAAAGAAACCTCAAAGTGCCCAAAGCAGGTGCTGGGGGGCTGCAAGCTGCTTTTTGGGGAGGTTCTGCGTGACTGCCGAGGAGCGAGGGATGATGCAGGGCTGAGAGGTTTGGCTGCATCCCCTGCAGGGCTGGTGTCCCTTGCAGAGATCAAGGAGAGGGATAAGGCCCCATCCATGCAGGGAGATGTGAGGGAAGAGGAGAGAGAGAAGGATTCCTGTGCCCTGAGGATCAGAGATGGCCCACAGTCGGGGCAGATCTCACAGAGGGAAACAGAGCAGCAGAGCAGCAGCTACATGAAATCCATATTTCCCATCCATCAGGGAGCTCAGGTGAGGTGGGGCCCTCAGCTGGACAGAAATCTCTCTAAACTGATCCCTTTAGGAATGAAAAGCAGGTTGCTAGAGAGCCAAAATCCAACAGATTGGACAGAAATCTCTCTGAACTGATCCCTTTAGGAATCATTTTGTCCCTCTGGAGCGGGGCAAGGAGCGCAGAGCTCAGGGCAGGCCCTGATCACAACCACACCCTGGCAGGCTCCGGAGCCCTGTCCCAGCTCCTGCAAGCTGGCATTTCACAGTGCAGCTTGCCCTGGCACGGATAGATTTGTGTGGTACAGATATTTACTGCGTGGCTGTGTACACACAGGCATATCGAGGGGAAATGAAAATATTCTGTGTCAGCTCCTCGCACCAAGACGTGCTAATTCACACTCCTGGCTGGTCAAACAGAGCCAAGGTGATAGCTGAGCAGCCCACCCCAAACAAAGGATGTCTAGCAGCTCTTAAAAAACCCACAGGAGTGGTCAAAGCCCCTCATGTCTCTTTATTTCCACACACACATAGGCAATTTCCACCAGGCCGATTGCTTTCGACTGATAGATTTCACTGCTTTGAGACAACACACATATGGAATTATTCAGGAGGCTGCTGTGTGTAATACTATGCTGGAATAATTGTTCCATTTAGCTTTACTCCCTATGCTTACAAAACCTTAGGGGAACTTAAAATACTCCTAACATTTGTATGGGCACGTTGGCATGCTTGGTTTGTTCATCTGAATGACAGAGTAAAAATGAATGTAATGCTACACCAAAGGCAGATTCTGTACACAGAAATCAGGAGACTCTAGATTTAATACTCTTGCAGCATTGTTCATATTCTAAAGGTATGGATCTCCTTAGGATCCCCATTTGATGTCCTCATTTGGATTCAGCACCAGTTGGCTTGCAGAGTTAAGGACTTGCTGTAAATAACAGTACCAAGGGCTACATCCTGCCCAGCTTGTCTGTCAAAGAGTTAAGGAAGAAAACCAGTGGTGCTTTAATAGACAATGATGCAAAACTCAGCTTATTAATAGAAGAACAGGAAGGGGAAAATACACACAGGCCCTCTCTCCTGTGGTGAGTTAGGATTGGGTTCTGCACAGTTACAGCTGAACCAAGAGGAAGGAAAAGGGTGTTTGCCCTTGCTATAGATTTTGTGTGCTGAATGAAGATGATGTCAGGCTGTTTGTTTGGCGTGTGTGTTGAGGGAAGACAGCTCTCTCATACCTTGATGGGGATTGTTTGAGTTCTCCAATTTGTTTGCTCTTTTTGAGTGGCTTTTTGGGGCACAGGGAAATGTGTCTGACCCTCACCTTCACTGTGCAGGGAGAAAAACTGTAAATAGTTGGACACCCAAAAAACAGTGTCCTGAATTTGTCAGAAAGGCCAGCAGATGAAAGGAGAGGAAAGGCTGTCCCTGACAAATCCACTGGCATTTTCAGCACCCATCCCTCACTGTTACAGCTGCATTTGGCTGGGAAAGGCCTGCCCACCATCCCACCTCTAAAAACAGCCCAAGCCAAAAGGCCAGGGTATTTTTAGTTGGACAATAAAGAAGGAATGTCTTAGGAGATGTAAATTATTCCAGTTCCTTCAGCAGCCATGCCAAGGGAGGACGTGCCAAAATGTTCAGGTTTTAACTGCCCATCACCACTGGTGTTCTGGATTCTTCTGCTCATCCAGAACTCGCCCAGAGGTTCTGAGAGGGGACACGTGTCTGTGGTGGAAAGGAATCCGTGAAGGGCCAAGGAAGGTCCCTTCTGCCACCCGTCCACGGCCCTTCGTGCCAGTTCAGCTGCATCTGTGCTGGGAACCAGAGGAAAAGCATTATTTGGTGCAAAGTGCATTCCTCATCAAAACCTCATTACCAGAACAGAAGCCAAGCACTCCACAGCCTCCTCCCAGCTGGTGGGCTCTCCCACTGCCATCTGATGAAGCACAGGAAAAGGAATTATCCCTTTTTTCCCTGCTTCTATTCCGAAAGGATTTGATTAACATTTAAATAGCAAGTTTCGCAATTGCCCTGTGCTGTGCATCATGCACATCTGCAGCCACCTCCTATGCAAGCCCGTGGACTGCTCAACCTTTTGCCTTTCTTTTTATGGATCTCTTGGTAGCTTCCTTACCTCATTAGGCTTTTGAATCCTGAAATAAAAACTTGATGCCTGACTTCTCTGTCCCACGTTTGTTTTTAAAACTCCTTTTGAGGACATTAAATCAAGATCAGAGCCAATAACATTCTGGTTTAGGAGCACACAGTGACTATTTAAGGTGTTTGGGACCTCCACATGATCGTTTATCACAACATTATCCCAGCTCAAATCTTTAATTATGGCATATTTTCAAATCCCTTTCCAGAAGCTCTATAAATACCTCAGCAACATCTAAAGACCAATTTAGCTGCCAACACCTAAAACTATCTTTTTTTTCCCGCAGCCTGGCCTGTGCTTTCTCTGCTGCTAGAGGAGATTCTGTTTACATCTGTGTTCTGGGAGCCCATAAATGCTGTGTCCTTTCTCTGGCTGCTGTTTGCTGCCTGCCAGGGGCTGAATATTTTGTTTTGCAGACGTGGCTCTGTGGTTTTGCCCTTCCAAGGGGGAAAACAAAGATCCTCCAAGGCAGATGAAGGTGTCAATCAGAGGCTTCCCACATCCCAGCTATGATCCCCACATATGCTTGGACTTACTTGTTTTCACTGCTCAGAGCGTGGGAAAACAACTTAAAAATAGACATTTGACACATTGGCTAAGTGATATTCAGAAGATTCTGTGCTAGACGGGGGCAGAGCCATGTATATGCATTACAAAATAGTAAATTCATTGAAAAATGTGGCCTTAGTCTTTCTGGAATCATCAGTGGCTTGAGAACTGCCTGTGCTGGTACCTTTATTTGGGGAAAATTCACTTATTTCAGAAAAAGATTCCTAAAATTGCCTGAAGGCTGGGAAATGGGAGGCAATTCTGCTCAAGAAAAAAAAAAAGAACTAAATTTACCCACATCCCAAAGAGTCCTTGCAACCCTGAAATGGGGGACATTTCTTACTGCAGATTTTAATGCCCCAGTTTTCCTTTTTGTTTGCTTTTCCTTTCACAAGGCCAGAAAGCAGTGTTTTGCTCAAGCTGAAGGCCTTATTTTGTGCAGAAAATAATGCCTTTTTGAGGGCATTGATTTTTTCCCCTCACAGAAGAAACTAATTCGAAATCTTTGATAACTTAATTTTTCCCAACCTGGAAATGAAGCTCTGGAATTTATTTTGTCTTTCTGCCTAGGGAAAAGCCATGGAAAAGCAAACTAGCCACTAATACAACAGGCTACAGAGCTACAAATACATGTGCAAAGAATACAGAGAACATAGAAAAGGAAAAAAGGCAAAACCTAAACAGCATCATGTAAAATGGGTTTTCCAACCCCATGGTAAAAGTGAGTAGTGGGAGGCCCACCTGGAAATCCATGGCCTAGGAAGAGCCCTGCAGCACCAAAGGGTGGTACAGGGCACAGCTCTGTATGGAATTAAACCTCCTGAACTCAGCTGGAATCAGGTTTTGGCAAGAGTTCCAAAGTGCTGCAAAACCCACAGGCACATGCCCAACCCCTACTGAAAAAAAAAGAAAAAAAATAGAGAAAAATACATTAATTTTTTTTTTTAAAACACCCCTCCTACTTCTAGGAAAATGTCAAGCTGCTCTGCTTAAAACTTTAGTTTTGTGCTAAAGACTAAGGGGATGATACCAAAGCCTTACACCCACCTTGCACCAAAACACTTCAAGGTAAGAGCCAGAGCTCAGTGTGTGGGCAGGTCCCACAGACATCACATTGCTTTGTTTTGTGGTTTTCCAGGCTCTTTCACACACCTTTCTGGGAGTCCAGAGCCAAGTTTCCTCCTGGCTGGGTGGCTTGGCAGGTGTGACACCTCCTCTTGGGCCTGCTCCTGCTCTGCTCCTTCTTTCTAGGAACTCGCTGTGATTTTCCTGCTCTGCGTTTCCACCTGGCAGGTGGAACACCTCCGCCCACGGATTTCAGAAAACGAAGGAGATGTTTGTGTGAACTGCAGAATAAAGAGAAGAAATAACCCTTGCTAGGGAGCCAAAACATGAATGTGTTGGAGTCAAGGATGACACCATCTCCTGGCCCTATTTCCACTGGCTCTGTTCCAAGACCACCCACTTTCAGTTCTTGGTCTGCATGATTGGCCAGCACCCAGCAGAATTGCTTTAAGCTTCTAGCCCCCTTTTTTCCCCCTCCAAACCTCCACCTGACAAATAGTTTTAAAATTCCCATCAATAACTCTGCAGTTAACCATAATAGTGGAGGCAGGCTCCCTTTTCCCCATGCAATTGGGGACCTGGAAAGAGCCCAGGTAATAATTCAAGTGTTGTCCATTCTGGTGGTCCAGGGCAACCTGGAAATGAGGCTCCCAGTTTTGCTGCTTCCCCAAAATTCCACCTAATAAGCAGCAATTTTCCAAAAGTCTCCACCTCGATATGTGTGTTGCAAAACCTGTTTGGGGGATAAAATCCTAAAAGAGACTGCAGCAAAGGCAAAGGGATAGATTAGCATCTCATTAGCATACTGCGGTGACTTTGGTATGTACAGCTGCCTGATTGCAATTAAAAGTCATTTCTATTTCTGCTTAAGCACATTCAGTGTATGATCACATAGATACAATCAAGATTCCAAACCCTGCGGTGACTTTGAAACAACTCTGAGTTATTTGTCTGCTCCAGTGCTCACAAAACTTGAGACCTGTAAAGACACCTGATGGCTGGAACTGCAAACACACACCCAAAATACCACCAGAGGTCTTACTGCTGGCTGGCTATTATTTAATATAACTCTGCATTCAGAACACATATGGCTTTGTAGGATTAAACCTCCTGAAGCTGCTGACTGACGAGGGCATTTCTCTTCCTCCTCCTGTTGGCTATTTGATGAAGGCTCTCCTTCAGCTTTGCAATATTTTAACCAAAACTCACCACTGTCTTGGAGTGTTCCTTGTGGGCAGGCAGAGCCCAGCACAAAAAGGGATTTTTGGAAGTAATGATGAGCAATATTAACTCTTTTGGCATTAAGAGGTCTTTTAGTCTTTAAAAAAAAGAGCAAAACCAAACGTTTTCTGAGGTGCCCTTTGGAAAAACAGTGCCCTTCTACACACTTGTCTAGAATTGGAACAGAAAAAGTGTCCTGGTGCTTGTATTTTACCTGAAGTCGAGTTTCTGCAGATAGAAGACTAATGTGAATTAGAGATAGATAGATAGATAGATAGATAGATAGATAGATAGATAGATAGATAGATAGATAGACAGCTGGCATATGGACCTTCAAGTGCAGGAAATGAATGCCAACTCAGAGCCCTTTTCCTCTCCAATTTCCTCTGTTAATGCACACGAACTGGTTAGAGTGCACAATTAGGAGGAGGCTGCCTGTTTTCAATTAGGTCAGAGGAGAGGACCTGCCTCTCTCCTAAATGAATTGCGGATAAAGCCTCCCAGGAGCGGGCCTCCTCCTCTGTGGGCTGGCATCAATTCAGGGACTGCAGCAGCAGCCTGCAGCATCCCCCCGGGGAAAGCAGGGTCCAGCCTGCCCACGGGGCTCATCCTGCCCTGCAAAGGCATCGTGCCTTGGCCAGGAGAGCTCTGTCCTCCTTTTCCCCACCATTTTGCACCATTCTGTGTCTGAAACAATGAACACATCTGGGTTTCATTCCCTGCCTTCGGTCTGATAGGGGCTGGGGGAGGTGGTTTCTCTCCCAAAGTCCTTGTCAAGAAGATGGAGGTGCTGGGGCAATCTGAAGGGGAAGCGTGAGTTATTTTTGTTGACAGGATTTCAACAAGAAACAGTTCTGGCTAATTACACTGTAATTGATTTGGCATGTTAATACAGACTTCCAGGGAGTCTCATTACTTTCTTGTCCCTTACAAAGGGATTTGGAACTCCGGGCTGGTTTGCTTTAAAAGCAGAAACGCAGCAAATAAAGTAGAGCAATTGAAGTAATTTGCTGAAGTCCCTCAGGCACAGGGAACAACAGTTACTGCTGGAAAACCAGATATTTCCATACGAGGAGCACTCAGAAGCTTTAGGAAAGCAGATAACCAGGGGAACTGGGCACTCAGCATTAGCTGAGCCCTAGCAGTCACCAGAGAGATTTTTCTGTGTTTTTAATGTTTTGAAACCTTTGGTTCACAACAATTTTTTCCTTGATGATGTTTAATAGGAGAGAAAATAACTCTGTTCATATGGGAAACAAACCCACAATTTCAAATCTACATTAAGGGGAATTAAAGTGCAGCCTCACCCCTTCTCTTCCCCCCACACGCTTCAGAACTGGGGCCAACTGGTGCTTCAAACTAATGCTGGGAAAAAGATTTCCTTCTATCCAAAATGCTCTAAAATTGTCCAGCCCTTGTTCTGCAGCATCTGGCATCGGTCACTCCTTGGAGTCAGGCTACAAAGGATGAATTGGAATCTAAAGGAATGGGATCAAAAGCTCTGCCTGTACGAGGATGTATTAACATTTTTTCCTATAAACCATGAGCTTTGCAGTGCAGTAAAAGTCCCATCTGAGGGCCTCTAGGTGTTCAGCCTGAGCTGCAGGGACAGAACACTGTGAATGCACTGTGATTCACCCAGTCACAAAACAGCTCAAATAGCTAAGGCCAGGATTATGCTTTCCTCTGATAATTAATGTATTTAAAAACAGGACATCCAAGAGCTGATTTACAGCATCCCTCACAGAGAACTGTGATTTTAGTGTGACACCATTACAAGTGATACAATGTACTGATTTACCTTTTCCTTTAACTGGCTTGGCAGGCACCATCTCCTAAACACTCCCATTTCATTTGTGGGAAATCCGTGCCCTGAAGTGCAGAAGAAGCTGCAGCTCAGAGCCCTTTGGAGACCATTGACTGCTGCAAGGCCACCACTTACTGAGATGAGCTGACCCAACCCTGTGATAAAGGGATGGATCACACTCTGGGGGCTGCTCCACCTCTCAGTACTGGGCAGTCCGTGTCAAATCTCACACATTCAGAGTCTCTGGAAATGAGGGATGTAAGGGACAGAAGAGATGATGGATGTGACTTCACGGCTACACAGGGCTCGTGTGCTGAGCAGCCCTGCTAAGGCTCTCTGAAAAAGCATTCAAAATGTGTTTGAAGAGCCTCCAAGGCACACAGGCCGTGAGGGTCCTCTGCACGGGGCAGGATTCCTGATCTGTGATTTCTCCCTGGCAGAAGCAATGGCCAGCCATGGCCCCCCAAACCCCGTGGCAGTGTTGTTGCAGCGGGCTCTGTGGTGCAGTCTGATGCTTTCACCCACTGATAGCGATGGAAAAGCCTCCACTGAAGGAAATGGGCTGGGAGCCAAGCCCGCAGCCAGGCCTTGTCTGGAGCTGTTACTGTGATGGTGGATTCTGTAACAACTGTGTCATAAAACACTTTACAAAAGAGTCATGAACTCTGGAAAAGAGTAAGGCTTATATATTCTGTTTAAACAGAGGAAGTGGCTCAGTGACTTGGCAGCCGAGCACGACCCCCAGTTATGGGTAACCGAAGCCAACATCAGAGAAACCATAAAAGCAGATAGTTAACATCAAGCCTCACATCTTTCCAGTCTGTTACTGATTCTTATGAGTATCTTGAAGCTGGATCTAGAGCTGGAGAAGAGGGAAATGAAAGGGCTGTGTGATGAGGGTGACAGCCTAGGCACAGGTTTGTGCAGGCTGCCAGGTCTCTGCTTGAAACTGCTTTTTCAGGGAAATCGATACCCAAATTCCTCTTGACGTCAGTGGGGCCAGAGTTTTCCATTTTTGTCTAATAAAATGTCAGGGGGTGAAGTGAAGTAGTTATCACAGACAGAAAGAATGCAAATATAAATAGGATGGGGAAAAATTAGTAGCTGACAAATATTCTTTATTTGTTGCATGGAAGATCTGGAAATTAAAAAAATCCCCACATTTCTTTGGATTCTGTAAAGAATAAATTAATCCCCAGGTTTCTGGTTTGGCTGATAAATAAATGTCTGAATAAAAGGAAAGAGAGGAAATGAGAGGCAGCAACACATAACTTTTCACTCAGAAGGGTCTGAATTTTGGCTAGGACGAAGCAACAGCGTAAAATCATTTTCTTGTATTCTTGAGCCAAGGTTTGATGGAATGGAGGCTTTAGTGACAGCAGTGCCTTAAATAAATGCCTCTCCTGGCCTCTGGTTCCCACTGCTGAGCAGCAGCACACGGGGTCTGTGGAGCCATGCTGCAAACAGGCTCAAACAAGAGGTGAAGTTTGGAATAAAAGCCCTGCAGGAGGGTTGGGAAGCGGTTGGGAAGGTGGCGATGCCATCGGATTTGGCACGGGCACAGGCCTGGTGACACCAGGATCCTTGACCTGTCCTTGCAGGTTCCCTGGGTTTGCCAGCCCTCCTTGTCTCCATCCCCCTGACCATCCATGTGGGGTGATGGGGGCAGCAGGTTTGGGACACGAGCTGTGATCAGGGTCAGGGCTGCCTGGCGTGCAGTTTGTGAAGAACTCATTTCATTCTCTTGTAAACATTTAAAAAAAATTAATAAAGGACAATAGGAGACAAAGACAATAAAGTAAAGATTATGGTCGGGTGCATCTTGGCACTTAGCCAAGAGCACACTTGCTATTTTGAAAACACTCTTTATATACCCTTTCTATTGCATCAGCTTGTTATAGATTCATAAACAATTATGCCTGGTAAACTTGTCTTTAAGCTAGTTTACATGTTTTAAATTTAGCAAATTTCTTTTGGGGTTTGGGTTTTTTTTTAGAGTATGTGTATTTTTTGCTTGTGGTTTTATTATTACTTTTGGTTTTGGTTTATACTATTTTTAGACAGTGAGTGTTGATAGTTGGTATATCTGTAGTAGGTGTTTTTATCATATGTTTATTGGATGTTATCTTATTTAAGTAGGTATTTTTACACAATTATATTAGTTATTTCATTACTATGTTTAGTTAACAACAGAAATAAAAACTATAGCTTTATAGCAAAGTTGCTTTAACACCAAACACACAAAATCCATTTTAATATTTGTGAAAAACCAATATTATAATATGTATCCACAACAAGTTCTTCATCCTCCTTTTCCCCCATCCATAAATCCTTCCTTTTCCTGTGCTGTGCCTTCTTCCTCCCCCATTTCTCCATCCACTTTTTCTTCACGTGGCCCAGCTTTGTCACCTCTGCAGCGAGTCCGGTGTTTGTGGCACTGGTCCCTGGGTAGTATTGTCCTTTCCTGGGTAATATTGTCCTCTCCTGGTGTTCCTGGGTGTGCCAACCTGTGCCTTGCAGGGTCCTGCTCCCCGAGGGGTTCTCTCCAGTTATCTGTGACTTCTCACTCAACACCTCCTCAGGCACCTGCAGAATCCAGCCCTTATCGGGAATTTCCCTCACCTTATCTGTCCTTATCTCGCAGGGCCAGCAGTTTCTCATGTCCTGTCCAGCAGTTTCCCACGTCCTGTTCAGTCAGCCCAACTCCAGGCCAGGGCTCAGGCACTGGCCTTGTCAGCTGCCCCCGGCTCCCAAAATAGAGGAAGGAAGAGGAAGATGCTGAGATAACACTTCTCGGTCATTCACCATCAGCCTGGGAGCCTGCCCAAGCTGTCCCCACAAAACAACCACCTGCAGAGTGGTTTTGCAGGAGAATTTGGGTGGTTTAGTGACTGCAGGATGGACGTGGAGCAGTAATGAGCGACTGCTGAGAAGGAAGCGCCCAGTGGTGAGAGGAACACCATGAGTTAAGACCAACAAAAATAATCTTTTCACACTGCTGGGTCAGGTTGTGATGATGTTGGCTGGTCTGCTCTGTCTAGGTTTAGGGACTGTTCTCCAAGAAGGGGGTGAGGTGGAGAGGATTTCAAAGAGAACTGGGTCTAAAAAACAAGACCTGTGGGGAAAGATTGAAGGGAATGGAAGCGTTCAGGCCAAAGAAAGGAAAAATGAAGGAAAAGGTGCCTTTCCCTGCTGGAACTTCCACGGCTTTCCAAGGCAAGCTGGTCCAGATCTTTGTCCAAAGCTCATTAGGAAACTTTCCTCACAATTAACCTCGATCTTCCCTCGAGGCCATTAATGCTTCCTCTGTGCCCTGAGCACACGAAAGAGCAGTTTATTCTTTCCCCTGTGCAGCCTCCTTTTATGCATTTTGGGAGGGGATGCCTGATGACATGTAGGTATTCCTTTCAAAAATTGGAAGCAAAAAGCTATTGAACATGCACATTCGGAAAGATTTGATTCAAATCAAACCAATACTATGAATGACTAAAACCTCCCCACAAGCTGTAAAACATGCAACATATGAAGGCAACAGAAATGACTTTGTGTTAGTCATGGTTGTGAATGATGCTTTAGGTGGGAAATGGTGCAGAGGAACTTAAAATAAGTGAGTGAATTGAAAAATAGGTGAATGAAAAATAAGATATTTATTCTTATACTGTCAGGTGCTTGAGTTTGCACAGAGTCCTGAAATTATGCAGACGAACTCTGCTTAGACTGGGGAAAAAAAACCAAACAAACAAAAAAAACCCCCACAAAAATCAGCTACAAAGCAGTTAATGTTCATGGCAGATTCTCTGTTTGTTTAACAAGTACTTTCAGGCTTTTTTTGCCTGGAGAGCAGTGTCTCTTTTTTCATGTTAATGGGGATGGCTCTTTTAAAAAACACCAAGTTAAGAGGCAAAGAATAAAACATATTTATTCTAAATGGAAAGGCAATTACCTCAGCGATGCTCCCCTGGGCATAAAAATCTCCGTGCACTGCTCAGCGGAGCTCCAGTAACCACTTTTGAGAGTCGTCTGCATGTAGAATTGAGCTGCTTTTAATTGCTTGTTGAATTACCTGGGTTTTAGCCCTCAGCCCTTCCAGCTGTAAATTGGTTACAAGCTGAAGTGGGAAATGCTGAGAAGTTGTGGGTTTCAAAATGAGCCTATAAAGTGCTTTCCCCTACGTATGAGGAACTTCCAACTCGAATTGGTGTTCTCTATTGGGAAAAAAAAAAAAAATTCTGGGGATGCACCGTTCAGACATTCAAACAGATTTTCATTCAGGTTTTTCCAGAGGGAGAAGGGCTTTTGGGTAGTTTTGACTTCATTTCCACCTATCAGAGGCAATAGATTGCCTCAACGCTGTCTCCAGCTAAAAGGAAGGGACAGATTCACACCCACAGTAACTACTTGTGTTTGAAAACTTCTGGCACGTGAAATAAACGAGATAAAGCGAGATTTTTAAGTGGGTGGGTTTTCTTGAGTTAACTGAGGGTCTTGCTGTGGATGCTAAGAATTCCACTCTGACCCCTGCTGTGACTTCTGGGGAAAACAACATTTTCTGGAAGCTGGTCTGGGGGAGAAACGCTATCACCACGGAACGTCAGTGAATTGAAAGCCAGCTGCTCGAGGCTGAGCTGAACTTCACTGGTTTGTACAGCTCAGTGGCTGAACCTCCCACCCGGTACATTCCAGGGCAAACCAGCACGGATTCACTCAGCAGGTCCTGGCCAGAGCCCTGCAGGGAGGGAAATCTCCTTTGTGCATCCTGCCCTGCTCTGGAGCTGTGGATCCGGCTTCATCCCAGAGCTGCTGGGATCCTGCTGGACATCACCCGTTCCAGACAGCCTGGAAAGCTGAGATTCCATCACTTCTGTTGTTCACAAGCAAACGGGGCTGTTAAAGCGGCTCACCCTGCGGTGACGGCTCAGGAGGGACACTCCACTCAGCACGTGTGTTACATCACGCTTGTATTTGCCTTTTCCGTCGCAAATTTTAACTGGCTGCCTTTTTTTTTCTTTTTTTTTTTTCCCTCCCCCTGGTGTGATTCAAATAGCAGGCTGAGGAGGTCACCCAGAGGAAGGATTTGCTCTGTGCTTGGCTGGCTGGAGCCCGGCATCAAGCTTCAGGCAGGACTGTGTGTGAGGAGCCAGCCAAGGCACAGGACATGGGGTGCAGATGTCCTGCACTGTCCCCTCTGCCTCCTCCTCCTCCTCCTCCTCCTCCAGTGACTTGTCCACTGAAGGAAGGACACAGGACACGGGGCACGTTTGTCTGTGCAGACACAGCAGCACTGCAGCACCCTCAGCTCTGGAGGTGGAGGACGTGGAGCTCCCACTTGCCTGCTGCTCCCCATCCACATCCCTGCTCTGCACCCAGCTCTGCAGGAATGTCCCTGTGGAAGTGCTCCCAAGCCCGTGACAGCTGTGACATTGCAGCCACAGGGCTGCTTTTAATGCAGAAAGGGGCACTGAAAAATTCCTCTCTCCTTTCCAGTTATGTCTTCCTTACAGGAAGTTTTTGATATGGCTTTGGTCCAGCTGGCTCTCTGAGGAAAGGAGAGTCTTTCCACACATAAACCTGCCGTGAACTTTATGATTAAAAAAAAAAAAAAAAAGACAACAAAACCCAACACTGACAAAGTTAAACATGTCAGTTGTCAGTTGGTTTAATGAGAGCAGGGAGGGGAAAGAGGTTGTTTTAGGCATGTGAGACTTCTTGTTCTTTAAAACCAGAATGGAAACTTAAACCCAAACAGTGCTGCATAGGGGCCCACATGATCTCTGCAGGCAGAGGGACTGCGAAGAAGGAGGGTTATTTTAAGGGCTCAGTGAGTAATGAAGTCCCCCTTTAGGCTGGGCTGATCACAAGTAAATGAAGAGTGACTCCAGCTTCAGAGCACAGAGCCCGGGGAAGCCACAGCCCTGCCTGGCTGCCCTTTAAAGTACTTCAGGCCTCTCTGTGAGACTTCATTTGAGGACAAAGGGAATAAAATGGGAAGCACATCACTTTGTGGATGCGTGCCCTTCTGCTACAGAAATCGTTCTCCCACAGGGAGGAAAAAGGACTCAAAAGGACTCAAAAGGACTCAAAAGGACTCATCTTCACTGGCACAGCAAGGCCTCTGCCAACGCTCTCACAAAGGCTCTGAAGCAGATAAAAACCTCCAAAATCTGTCCAGATCACCCCTGCCTTGTAATGTTTTATGAGGAATGAGGACTAGCGAGAGCTCTTTGGGAGGAGCCACGTAAAGGAGCGTGTAGTGCCACTGCCTCCAAAACCAAAAATTACTCCCGAAGCTGCTTTTGGTGCTGGAAATGCTCATTTTGGCCTTGTGCAACAGGCACAGATGGAGTGGCAACAGCAGGGATCTGGCTGTGACTGAAGGGCACCTATCTGGGTTGGCAGTGAGGGATTGTGAGCGGCAGAATCAGGGATTTATTGGAATGTGGGCATCTGAAACAGGAAAGGGCAGGACTCCCCAAAAGGAAGCGATGCCTTTCTCTCAAAGGGAACCACAGACCTTGGAGGGCTTGGAGATCTTTCCCCAGCACAGCCAGTGCATTCCTGAGCTCCACACAGTGCAGATCTGACCTTATTTTAGCCTCTCCTCTGAGGCAAAGCAGCTAATTCAATCTGCAGGTCCAACCCGAGGCAGAGAATTTTGTGTCCGGATTGCGCAATAATTCGATTGAATTTCTTCTGAAGATTATTCCAAGAGTAAATAAAATTATCTAGACATGGAACAGGAGTTCAGGATGAGCACAATGCAGGGATTGGTTGTGCTGAGTGATATTCCTGGATGTTCCTCAGCTGCACACATATGACAAAGATGTCTAGTCTAGTGCCTGAGGATTTACATCAATGTCTTCCCAAAGCGAGGACTGACACCAAGAATTTTCAAGCCACGAAAAACAGAGAAAAACGGGCAAAAATACACAATGAGCAGGCTGACAGGAATTTGTGGTAAAGCCAAATTACTATGAGTTCTGTTTTATTTTTGTTCTGCTGCTCTCTAAGTCAGATAAATGAGTTGATAGGCACAGGAAAGCCGTTTTTGCTGGTCTGTGTGCAGGTATAGGTATTGCTGTGCACGTACTAATGTACAAAACTTACCCAGAGCCTGTTTCTCCTCTGAATCAGCAACCCACAAGGCTCAGGGCTAAGTGCAATTTCTATTGAAGAAAAGGATAATTACAGTTCATTAGTAGATGAGGCACTCAGTTCTCTTTAGAGAACACACTCCAGAGCACTGCCTTTGCTTGCTCTTGAAGCAAGGCAAAATCAGGCTTTAAAAAAAAAACCAAGCATAATCAAAAAGTGCTGTATAACTCTAAATGCCAGTAAGGAGAAGAAAAACACTTTAAAGCCTAAAGAAATCCTCTTGTTCTTTATGTTCTGTGGGTAAAGCCTGGGACTTACAGAAGCCAAAGGCAAGGCTCCCACTCACTTCAGTGGGGCCAGCATTTCAGCATGCTTTGTGAATTCTCAGCGTGTGTGACTCGATCCCTTCTAAAGAGATTTATAGCAAGCAGGAGAAGCTACAACTCCATAAAGTGTTGGTGTGCACACATGAAGTGAATTAGGAGACGCAGAAGATCCTGACACTTAAGGCTGGCTTTGCAAATGGAGCCCTTTATCAGCTGGAGCAAATGCAGAGCAGTAAATCCAGATAATTGCTGGAGGATTCCTGAGCCTGCGGTTTCTATGTGACACCCTTCGCCTGCCAAGAGCCTGACCCTGCGACCAGCACCAGCTCTGCCCCTGTAAGGAGCTGAGGGCACATCCAGGATGTTCCATTCCTGCTGTGCTACCTCCACGGACAGCAAGGGGAGATGTTAAACCTGGGGTTTTCTGTAGGCAGCTCAATTGATTTTCCATACAGAAAAATACCCCCTGTGCATTGAAATGCATGGGAATCACACACCTGGGTACAAGGCAGACTTTTAAAATGTCCTGCCATGAATTTTACATGAAGAGGACTGAAGAAGTCTAAAAAGTCAAACTGTGGCTTTTTAAACAAACAGCCCAGCTTTAAATTAATGTACCTGGGATTCCTCTGGTAATAAAAGATAGAGATCACGTTGACTGTGCTACACAGATGGACTAAAATTAATCTTGAAAAAGATTTTTAAGCAACCTAAATTCCCTCCTTCCCCACCATGGGCTCAGAGCTGGCTGGGGCAGCAGTGGGGCCATGGGCAGGTTAAATATCCCAGCTGATAATAAAGGTATTAATCTGAAGTGCTGCCTGTGCATTTACCTCAATGCTTATAAACTGTCAGGCTGCAAAGCCAAGTGTTGGATTTAACTCCAAAGCAGGCTTGCATGACCTTAGCCCTGCATTGTGGTGAATGAAAAACTCGGTGTGTGTGTAAAGCAGGCTGTCACACATCCAAAGGCAGAACAGTCTCAGCCTCAGGCTTTGCCACAACTCTCATGCTTGGGGCTGCAATTAAACTTTTCAACTTCAAAGAGGAAATACTTTGGAAAACAAGAATAGCCCTCCAAATGATCCTGACACAAGCTAGCCATTAAAAATTGCATATTTCTGGAGTATTTCTGGACTTCTCAAAACAGGATTGGAAGTGCTGTGAGAAGTTTGCAATTTGCCACCTCCAGCATTCAGGCCGAGGCAGCGTGGGGAGGGTCCCAGTGACACCAAGATTTATTTTCTTCTGCCTTCTGTAGCAAATGGGTTTGCTGAGATCTCAGAGCTGTTGGGGCAGAATTCCCACCACTTTACCAATCTGGGCCGTGCATTATGTCCACCACGCTCCCTTGCATGTTTTACAGAGGATTAAAATGAGCAGTAGATGTCAGAAGTTGCTGCCATGAGCGGGATGTGCTGCAGATGGCTGAGAGGCACCAGCAGGAGCTTGGCTCTGATTGACCACTGGGGTCTGCCTGCCCTTTCTTCTGAGCACAGTGAAATACTCTGAGAGCTGAGGAAAGCTTTCAGCCTCATCAACACTTGGGCCCTGACTAATCAGTCATTAAATGAAGGAAAGGACGAGGGCAAGAGGAAAAGCAGCTCAGAGTGTTTGGAAGCAGCGTGGAGGGAGGGATGTTTCTGGGATGAGGCACAGGACAGCTGCACATCCACTCATGGAGGGTCCCAACGAGCTCACCTTGCCTGTCCACACGTGTGAGGGGAAGGCATGCACAGAACAGGGTGGGAAATGTGCTCCTTCCCCAGAACCCACCTCTGCTTCCAGGGATCAGAGGCTCAGGGAGCACAGGACACAATTTAAATCACAAAGCACGGGTTTTCTTTGAAGTTTGCTCTAACTACTTGCTTCCCCGATAAATCCTCCCATATTTTCACTCCCAGGATACTTCAATAATTTTCTCTTGTTGAACTATTTCAGTTCAATCTGAGTTTAGAGCAACAACTTCTCTTCTGCATTCCACTCCCAGTTCCTGCCCTGCCCCGTGAGCAGAAGCAAACTGTGATATTGAGTACCCAGGGTGCTCTTTGGGGTAATTTTTATTCCTTGTTCACAGGAAAATGAAGGACAAACCTGCTCTCTGAGGGAGCCTGACCTGCCTTGGGTTGTGTGTTCGCCTCAGTGCTTCTAGCAGGACGTTTGCCCTCGTGTGAGTCACCAGTTCATACACTCAGAAAAGCTGGTTGCAAAAACAGTTTAAACTATTTGGCCTCTTCCAAGTAATGTTTCTCCCTGCTCCTGCCAGGCAGGGGAAGAATTACGTTCCCCTTTATATGACAATTTTAAAAGAAGCTGGTTCAAAGCAAACAGTAAAATGAGCTTGGGGGCCTTCCTGGCTCTGTCACAGAGCGCTGTGTGCAGCCAGCTGAAGGAAAGGGCTGCAGCTTGTAGGAATCAACAAGTGGCCTCAAGAATGAAACCCTCCACCTGACAAATCATTTCGGGTTCCCTCGGGCTCCCTCTGCCCTTCACTGCCTCGTCACACACTTATCTCACAAATTCTCTGAAGGAAGGAGCAATTTTTTTACCCCATTTGCAGCATTCCCCAGCACAAATCCGTTCCAGCTAAGGCTGGTGGGTGTTGTCATCATGGAAATAATTGCAAGGATCAGATTTACAGTGGAGCCTCCATAGCTCTTCTTGAGGTTACACAGCAATGCTTCCCTTAGCTCTGCAGCCTGATGTGCAAACCACACTTATTCTGGGGAGTTTCTGACAGAAACTTGGCTTTTAGCAGGCACTTAAGCCCATGAGTTGTTGCTGTTACACTGGGATGAAATGTTTTCTCGAGCAGGGCTGGAGTGAAGCCCACACGTGCATGCTTTGCTGTAGGTGTTTTTTAAATCCCCCTTCCCTGGGAGATGTGTTGCCTGTCCTACCCCTCTGCAGACCCAAATTTCGTGTGTTTGTGAGCCAGATTGTTTCCCCCAGGTGACACAGTTCCTCTGTGGGCTCCTGGCCGCACCATCAGCCACACCATCCCTGGGGAGGAAGCGTGGCCCCAGTGCAGAATGGAGCCAACTTCCCACCCTGGGCCTTGAATTAACACTGCAAACAATTTGCATTATTCATGGCAAACAGGCCTTTCCTCAAGATCCCTTCTGCCAGCAGCCCTGCTGAAGCATCAGCTGCACTCCTTGCTGGGGTTGTTACTGACGTGCATCACAATGAGAGAGCTGCTCCCTCTTCCTGATGAGCAGAGAGGATTTAAACATCTCCCTTCTGCAGAAAACAGGTGATTCATCTCTCTTGCTGGGAGGAAAGACTGACATATGCTGAACATATTGTACCCTGCCTTGTGAAGTTACAGAGCTTCCTCTGTGGGCAAGGATCACTCAGAGGAAAACGCCTTCCTCTGCTCTCCCTTCCCTCCAGTGGGGACCATTTGATCCTTCCCAGGCTGCAAACAAAGCTGCCTGTGTGCACTGGGAAGGGCTGCTCCCAGATGGGACATGTGCAGCTGAAACCAACCACAGGGAGAATGGCTGGGGCTCTGCTAAATGTGATTAAAGCCATTCCCTCACTCGGGCTGGGAACCCAGGCAAGCTAAAAATACCTTGGTCCTTTGCTCTGGCTCTGATTTCAGGCCTGTGCTCTGCATTTCTTCCTCTTTGGTGGCAGAAAATGTTATCTGAGGGGTTGTTGGGTTTTTTTAAAGGTGTGTTCTAATCCATAACCATTTGTCTGTTGAAAAAACGCAGGTGCCTGCTTTCTGGTGGGATTTCTTTAGGCTGCAGGCTAGCTGAAGTAAAAATTCTTACCCTGCCTTTTTTCCAGCAGGTGCCACAAGCCCGATGCCATCAGCTCAGCTTCTGCACAGAGGTCCCAAAGGTGTTAACACCTGAATTTTCTCTTTGAGCAGAAGCACTGGATTAACAAAAAGAACTCTGCTTTCCAGCAGGCTGAAGTCTGTCAATGTGGGAGACTCTGCTCTGATCCCTCTGGCTAATTCTGAATTAAGGTGAGAACAATTCTTTAACTCGCTGAGACTCTTAAAAGCCCCTCCACAGCTCAACCCCAGATCCCTGTGAGCTCTGTCCAATTCCCTCGGGTGCAAAGGAGATCATGGAATGCAGAGATGCACCTTGACTTGTCCAGTGCTGCACATTAGCTCACAATTGCAGCTGGGAGACAGCCCCAGGCTCTGCATGAACTGAAATCAATCACTGGCACAGACAGCTTGACAAAAGGGTCAGGGGAAAGATTTCAAGTTATTTTCCCCAGTAGTGGCTGCTCAAGTACTGAAATCTGGCTGAGATCCTGGCTAGTTAATCACTGCCAGGGAGGTTTTAACCTTTAGGTATCAGAAGTGGCCACCCATAACTGAAATAATTTGAATTTATGGTCATATTACAACAGAGAGCTTGTGGCCCTTTCCCCCACCATTTTTATGTGCTGCTGCCCTGTTGGAATCAAGCTACATAAAAACTGTCAAAATACTTGCAGAGAATGGACAGGAAAAGGAAAAACAACTGTGTTTTAGAAGTATAAATACCTTAAGAAAAGAAATCAGAAGACTCCATTAACAGCTGGAACTTTCCATCAAAAGAAATTCGTAACATAAATACCTCCTCCTCAAAAGCCAGAACACTTAAAGCAGGTTTTTCCTAAGCAATAAAATCACAGAAAAATGTAGTTCTAGGTTAACCAAAGCTAGTCACAACTTCAGGTCAAAATATCATACATTGCTTCAGTGGGGGGAAAAAAGAAAGAAAAAATAAAGGCATTCAGAGAATTTGAAATGTTTCAGCTTCTATTTTCACACTGGCATTTTCAGCTCCTGATTTCACAATGACATTTTCATTTCAAATTGACCTTAAAACAGGTTTTCAAAAAATGAGAATGAAACATTTGGATCATCCCCAGGCAATTCCCTCCTTTCTCCTTCCTTTCTTTCCTTCTAAGGATCCAAATCAAAACCATGATTCCTTTTAAAAGGAGGAAGAAATCTTTGGAGAATTGGGAATACTTCGCATGCCAGGCACCTGATATTTTTTCCCCTGAGTTACAGGAGGGACTGGTGTAGCCAGAGATCCCTTCAGACCGGGGACAGATCCAATAAATGCCAGCCTCATCCACTCCAGGATCCTCGCAGCAAACGCCGAGCACGCCCTCATTGATATTCTGTGGAGCTTTGGGGACCAACAGCAGCATGCATAATAGCATTTAATGACAGCAGGGCTTTTTATCAGAATGATTTGGCCTCATCTGGCCCCTGCTGGCAAAATAATGTGCATAATAAGGTATGTTAATGCTGGGCTCTCTGGCAGGTCCTGGAAGACGAGACGGTGCAGCTGGCAGGACACAACAGGAGCAGCTGGAAGGAGAAGGTTTGGGTCCTGCATTTAAAGCATTTGACATTTGCTGTCTGAGGGGGACACAGTTTAGAGCTAATAAATAACTCACCGATGATGACAACCTGTAATGACAGCTCTTGTTATGGCCTGGTTAATCCTGAGATTCAGCTTTGTCCTGCCAGGCCATCTGCCAGCCATTTGTTTTCCAGGGTTTTTCCCCTTGCTTTGTTAGGCGTGGCGCCCCCGGGGTGTGGGGTATGTGGCTGGGAGTCACCCCTGCCTCTGGGAGGGGCAGGGGCAGCAGGGCTCCCGGGGGAAGGGCAGGAATGGGGGCACAGAGGATTTTGCCAGGGATCCTCAGAGCTGCCTGCCTCCCGTGCAGATCTGGCTGAGTGCACTTTGCTGCAAGCATTCCCATTGCTGGGATGGGGATGGGGAAGTGCCACTCTTTTTCCTGCTGAGGGAACCTCAGTGGCCTGTTTCTGCCAGAGAAATGACAAACCTCTCTCTCTGCAAACATCAGCACCAAGGATCCTGTCACAGCTGGAGGGGATGAGGAGGCAAGGCTATGGATGTGGCATCCCTGTGGCCTCATCATGCCTGATGTCCCTCGGTTTTGGTGCCTTGTCAGCTCTAATAACTCTGCCTGAAAGCCAACAGTTTTCCCAGATAACCTGGTGAGATGTTAAACACCTGGGAAACCCGGACCAAACTCCAGAGTTTCAGTCAGAAGTGACTGCAAGGCGTGCACGGTGTCCTGTGTGTGCCTTGGAAGTGACAAACTGCCTGCAGAGGTGCCACAGGACCCATTTCCAGGTGGTTTCCAGGTGCACAAAGTCCAGGCAGGAATGGCTGCAGCTCTTGGAGCAGGACATGTGCTGAAGGAAAGAAGCAGCAATAAAATATTATTGAAAAAGGGAAGTGGTCTGGAAGGGCAACAGCCAGAGCATCTCAGGAGGTGTTTGTCACCTTGTTTGTCACCTCAGAAACTTAACTTGCCAGGTTAGCATGGGGAAAAGAGCAGTGGAGAGGAGTTTGGAGAGAAAGCCAGCTGTGGACAGGTGTGGAAGTTGCTTTCTTCATAAAGCAGCCCAGTTCATAGAGCAAGTCCAAACACAGGACCCAAAAAAAAGGAAACACAGTGAAGAGAGACTTCGGGTGTCCCTTAAGAACAGCAGTTTGCAGAAAGGATTGTCCATCTCACTGGAAAGGGTCACACCACAGCTGCCTTCCCAGCATCTGAGGAGCAGCACCCTGGGAAATCAGCATCCACAGATAAGATGTGCTATAAAAACAAATGCTTGAGTCAAAAAAGGAACGTTTCTAGCACTGTAGACACCTCAAAAATATTCTGTAGCTTCTCGTAGGGAAGAAATGAAAAACTTCCAAATGAATGGTTCAGCCTTCGTCTGTGTGGGCTCCCTTTTGTTGCCTCATGAGTAAGATCCCAAGGAAGAAGTGGGTGCCCTTTTCAGAGACTTCTGCACGTACCAGCCTATTTTCCCACCTGCTAATTGATTCTCATCCCATCCCTCACACCCTGAAATGCAATCCAAGAAAGCAGCTCTGTCTCCTGGTCGTGCACTTAATCACAGTTAAAAACACCTAAATATCACAGAGCAGGCACTGCACTAGGGCAGCAAACAAATGGCAACCCCCCAAATACTTCTTCCTTCAAGTCCTCTTTGCAAACCGAGCATGGGGTTTGTTTGTGCCCAAAAGTGGTTTAAATTCAATGGAACATGCAAGACCCTCAGCCAGCAGAACTGGAGCTGCTGAGAGACCCCCTTAAAAACGCATCAGCACAGAGATCAAACTTATTTCTGCCTCTTTATAAAGTGCTGATAAATCATGAGACAAACACACACACAAAAAAAAATCCAGGACACTGAAGGTTTTTCCACACTTCTCATGGCATGATCATTACAGAAGCATGAGTAGAAAAAAGCTTCATACCAGATAGTCTTGCCTTTTTTTTTGTTGTTTTTTTTTTGCACTAGATGAGCCACAGATGTCCTTTACAGAATAAGTTATAAAATACACGTAAACATTTGTCACTGTGTGGGTTTTTTTTTTAATGTCTCACTCCTGTCTTTCAGTGGGACTTTGATTGGGCTCCTTAGGAAAAGCAATGAGAAAACCTTAATTAAAATTTTGCTGCTCCCTGGACATCTGTTGTAGAGTGTTACATAAAATATTACACGTGGTTATAAATACACATTCATCTTTTATTTTAAACACATTAGTAATTGGGTTTTATGGGGCCACGGGGATTTATTAGGCACAGGATTGCAGCACTGAAGGCACACACACAGGGATGGAGGCATGGATGGGATCCTGGGATGTTCACGAAGACCTGGGAAAGCTTTTTGAAAAATAAAAAGCTTTTTTGGGAAAGTGTGTGTGTTTTGCTTCTGGGGTTCCACTCACAGCCACCACTGCAAAGATGACTCCAGTGGCCTGTGAATAAAGGGTATTTGGGGACAGCAGTGACCCCCAGCAGTTCTGGCCTTTTCTGGAGCTCTATAAATGTCTGTCTGCTCCAAGGCATGGGATTCCATGGAAGGCAGCTCCTCAGGATGTGTTTGTTACCCCAGCCAGTCAAATCCAGCCGTGGAGAGCCCTGCAGTCAGTGCTGCCACACTTAGAAACGGTGCAGAGAGGGCTGTGAAGGCTCAGCACTCCTTTGTTCACCTCCTCTGGGTGACCCGATCCCAAAATGGGATTACGTCTTCTCCAGACATTTCTGAGAGAAGTTGCAATGAGTTTAAAGATAAAGAATAAAAACCTGCCTGACAACGTGGTTACCACCAGAGCCCATAACCATGTCTGGGTTAAGTCTCAGACTTTCTGGAGTTTCTCTCTGCACATCATGTGACAACTGCATTGCTAATTAACAGCAGTTCACTCTGTGTTTCATTAATTACCAGCTCGGAGGTGCAGCAGCAGAGGCCCCGAGGGAATGGAGGCAGCACCAGGACAGCTCCTCTTCCCACAAACCTGAGCACTCCAAAGCTGAAGGTGGTGAACAGAGCAGAACAGTGCAGGCAGAGAGGAAATCTCACTTTTTCCTCCAGTGTCACATCAGAGCACACAGGACAAGGGGAGCAAGCCAACTGCTGCAAGGGTTTGTCAGATTGGTTGGTTTGGGGCTTCCCCTGAACTCCCATTCCTCTTCATTTTTATTCTTTTTCCCCTCTGCAGCATCTCCAGAGCTGTCTGTCACTTTGGCCTCCCCCAGCCTGTGCAGATGAATTCCCAGCTCCACATGCAAACAGCCTGATGCTGCCACTCGCTGCAGAAGGAACATTTTGTCTGAAACAAGCAGCTTCAGTGAGCTCATTATCCACCCCAGTGCACAGGGCACAGCCAGGAACCTGGGCCAGACTCCCAGCATTTCCCTGGGGCTGCTGGCCCCGTGGGCTTGTCCCCTCGCCACAAATGCACTTCAGGAAATTCAGGCTGGTTTGTGAAGTTTCCCAGCCGTGCCAGAGGGGTTTCCAGTAATTCCTTGTAGTTAAGTCATGGAATACCAGAATGGTTTGTGTTGGAACTTCATCTCAAACTTCATCTCAAACTTCATCCCATCTCACCCCCTGCCATGGCAGGGACACTTCCACTGTCCCAGGCTGCTCCAAGCCCTGTCCAGCCGTCCCCTGGACCCCCTTTGGTGCCACCAGGCTGGGTTTGGGGATGGATGGTGTAAGAGTCAGTGTAAGAGTCCCCACCCTCCTGAGGCCAGGGCAGCACAGGGATGGGACATCCCACTGCCCTAAAGCTGAGGGAAGCAGCCACCAGGAATTGTCACAGACAGGTCCTGGCAGCAGGAGGGGTGGAGAGGATTCTTGCCCTGGGGGAGGAACACGCCTTGTTTCGTGCAGAAGTGGACTTGGCAAGCCTGACCTACATTCTGGATGGCTCTGGTGCAGCAGACTGGAAACTCAGTGGCAGCTCCAGACTATTAAAAAAAAAAAAAGTGGGGCAGGCTTTTGTTGGATTACAGAAACGATTAGCATGAAACATGGTTCTGTGTCTTATTTAATTGCATTAATTGAATGTTGCCCCCTCATATTTTGTATTCAAGATGCTGCTGGATATTGCAAGGAAAACAGCCACACAGAGTTGGATGTTTAGCCCAGCAGGGAGAGAAAGGCTGGGCCTTATTTTCACTCTGAAAACATAAGAGTGTATCTGGAATGAGCCCGTACATTGGACGCTCCCACTAAAATCAGAAGCAGTAAAGATTGAAAAATGCCAATATTTGCATTTTCATTGTCAGGTTCCAAAGTTAACAGATACTGAAATGCAAGATCAAGGCAAATTGCTCCTTCTCTGGACACAGCCAGCTCATCTCAGTGCTGCTGTGGTTTGCAAAGCCTCGGGCTGTAAATGAAGGGGGAGGGAGGGACACAGACACCAAGGAGCATCTTGGAAAGGAAAAAAACCAGGAGAGCTGGGCAGCCTGAAGTGTGTGATCTCTCCCAGCTGATCTCGGGGGAAGTTGTGTCTCTTGTGAACACCGGTGATGTCTTCTGCTCCTTCCTCCCCAGTTCCTCCCGGAGAAAAGCAGAGTGCTCCATCACAGAGATTCCAAAAGAACGGGATGCTGACACCCTGCAGGGAAAAACAAAACCCGTGGGACGTTTCCTCCTCGCCTCTGAGAAGGTGTTTGGGACTCAGAGAGCCTCCTCTCCCTACAGAAACCCGGGAAGGATTCCAGGTGCCCTTGCAGGGCCGGTGTCATTCCCCTCTGGACACTTCTGCTCAAACACCTGGCTGCAATTCCTGCTCAGAGTGCTGCAATCCTTAGGGACAGGGCGTGGATTCTGGGGACACACACACAGAGGTTTCCCCCGTTTTCACTCCACAAAAGAAGTTCTGCTGCTGTTGAGCTGTTGAGGACTGTCTCCAAAGAGAAATGGAATGTTTTCCTTATGGTGAGCCACGAGAGAATGTTACTGCATCCTGCTCCTTATGGCTTATAAATAGAAGGAGGGAAGGGATGACTGGGTAACTGTTTGACCTCGGTTGGGGAGGAAAAAACCTCCCAAGGAACCTCAGGAACTCGCCCCATTAAGCACACAGGAAAATGGCAGAGATCTGGCACCCTAATTATATGCTAATGACATCCGACCAGGAAGAAGAGCCTCAGATGTCTGAAGGAAAAATACCTGACTGAGCAGGGTTGTGCGTGCTCACAGACACTTCCTGACAGCTAGTCCCTCTTTCTTTTTGTCTTTTTTTTTTTTTTAGCATTTAAGAAACAAAATGAAAAAAAACAAGCAAAGTGAAGAACCAGGTGAACCTTTGACATTTGTGTTTGATTTTCAGCCCCGGAGCATGAAGTGAAAACAAAACAATCCTGCTGCAGAGAGGTTTGTCAAATGTACAGACTTTCTGTGACCCCTCTGTTCATAATGGTCTCCTGATTCACTTTTAGCTAAGGCTGCAAATAGCCTTCACCCATCATCTTCTGGTGAACTTGTCTGCAAAATACTTATTATTTTCCTACACATTTATTTGCTCCACCTGGATTAAAAAAAAAAATAGAATCAGCTAATATAAATATGTAGCAAGTTTAACGGAAGTATCCTCAGATATGCAATCCAAGTATCTGTTATGATTTTTTTTTAACTTGCTGGTTTGTTTGAGTTATTATTTCCCAAGGACTTTGCATTGCACCTGGATGCTTCCAGAACTCTCTACTCACAGCAGAAGCTGATGATGACAGTTTTACTAATTCATATTTACATCCATTCCCACGTGGTGCATTTTTTGGGACTGAAATTGTACCAAAAAACCCCAATCAAAACCAGCTCAAGAACAACTTTTGAATGGCTATTTTGCTTTTCTTTAGATGGGGTCCATAATTCTCAGCAAAGGCTGTGTGACAGTCCCTTCAGGTTTTATCTCAGATCTGGGAAATAGTTCTTGTACAATACTGATACTTGTACAATAAACTGAGGTTTGTTTTCTCCTTTGGGGCATTGGGTTAATTAGATTTCATTTCTTAAATGGATTTAAAAAGTGTTCTAAATTATAAATTGCACTAAAAATATCATCCTCGTGTGTGTCCCTGGGAGCAGCAGACACGGGACACATCAGCAGCATTTGGAAAAGACACAGAAAGGAGTTTGCTTTGTTCACTCTGATGTAACCAACCCCACTGAAGTCAGCTGAGGTGCATCAGCTCAGTTCTGAGACAGAGCAGCCAAATCCTTCTGTTCCTGGGGCTGGTTTGAGGATGAAACAGGACTGGGTCCCTCTTTGATCCCTCTCAGGGCTGGCAGCTTTTGTCTGGCAAGAAAAGGCTCCCCTTTTGTACCTTCTCATATTTGAGTAATGCACCCAAATCCCATTTGGTTCCATCCCAGCCTGGGATGCTTTTGGGAGGGAATTTGCTGAACAAAAGGCTGTGCCACCCCCTGCTCTAGCTCAGCTCCTTGTCTCGGGGCTGGGACACAGATTCCTCTAGCAGGCTGTGCAGGGCCAGGCACTTCTCTCTCCAAGGGGGATTTCTCTCCAGATTTCCAGCTAAGCAGAGCTTGAAACCCCCTGGTTTCAAGGGCAAGGTGACAGGCACAGAGAGGTGTTTCAGCCCTGCTGGCTCAGCCAAGCATGCCAAGGCTCAGGATGGCCATGAGACGTTTGTCCTGAGAAATTCATCACCTTCAGCCTTTTGTAAAAGAAACATTTCCAAGCATTATTAACCCCTCCCCAACCTCACAGCAGGTTTCTCTGCCTGGGGAAGACTTTGAGGGCAGGTTTTTGTGCTACCTCCATCCCAGAGGAGGACGTTCCTTTTGATGTCCCTCGTGCCAGTTAGTGAGAGCTGGCTGTGGTTCCCCTTTCCAGAGGGAATAACTGCTCCTTGTGACCAGGCTTGTGTTACAGCAGGCTCTGCAGCTCCAGGGCCCTGAGCCTGGAGAGGAAATGAAAGCAAGTTCTGCTTGAGGAAACCCCCTAGAACTTGGGTGGCTGCTTCTTTTTTTGTTTTCTTTTAACGTGAAATTATTGATTTCCTTTAGTGTGGAAACAGAGATGGCATCAGAGAATACAGCCACTTATTAAAATCTTTAATTCCCTTTGCCACGTCGATGTGATGTGGTGCACTAAACAAAAGGCTCTGGGCTTGAATAGAAGAGAACACGGGCCACAAAGCCAAATACACATTATAAAAAGTGCAGGATTTCCCTTTGCTGGTGCTGCAGCAGCTCCAGCTGCTCCATATCCCACCCCACACCCGCAGCAGGTGAAATCTGTCGTGTGCTGCAGCTCCTCTGTGGCTCTGCGGGTCCAGACTGTTCAACAATTTGATCCTGCCCACTTTTCCCTCAGCAGGACAGCACAGCGTTTCCTGGCTGCACTGCTGAGTCTCACAAAGTCCCCAGTTACCTCGGAGGCTCCTGACACCTGGCTGAAATTCCCATCAGAAGTTCCTGCAGGGAGAAACAAATCAACAGGCAGGCAGGTGAGCCCAAACCTGTGAGTAAAGCCAAATAAATGCCTGCAGGGCTGGCACAGTGCACATGAACACCCCCAAAGGCCAGCCTGGAGGTGACCCAAAGCCCTGTGACAAGGCAGGGCCACCACCCTGCTGTGGAACAACCAGCACAACATTTCCAGAGAGAGGCTGCAGGCAGAAATGGAGCAGCCTGGAAGGAAATTGCCCCCTGACAGGGAGTTCAGCTCAGGGGGAAGCTGAACATTTGGAACATGCTCTGTTCCTTCCGAGGAAGGAAGCATCCAAGGGAGGACATCATTCCTGCAGCTTGGAGCAGCTCCAGCAGCCCATGAGACACGAAATACAAAAATCCCAGAGGAAAAGATGGCTCGTGCTGCCCTCCCTGCTGACTGACACGTGGCACTGAGTCTCCTCGGGCTCCTGGGGGCTTCCAAGGCTCCTGAGCACACCAAGCAGGGAGACAGCCAGCAATTCCCCCGCCAGGTTATCTGTAATGCAGCTGGAATTCTCCCAGTGTCCTCGTTTCTATTTCCCCAGGAAGGAAGGAAGGAAGGAAGGAAGGAAGGGAGTCAGGGCCGTGCTAGGAAGCAGAGTGCATGAGATGATTGAATTAGTGAGCAGTTTCAAAGTTCACTTCAGCAGGAGGCTCACAGGGTTTGATCTTTGCTCCTCTGCCACCACAGGCAATATCCCCGCTAGATTTGGTGACAGCAGGAGCAGAGCTTCACAGCTGACACCTCAAAAACCTCTGGCCTAAGTTACTGTGACAAAACAGGGACAAGCCTATGGAAAGGCAGGCTTAATTCAGGTTAAACTGAGAAAAGACATAGCAAAGCAGAGATAAGTGAGTGTAAAAAAACAGGGCCAAACCTATGGAAAGGCAGGCTTAATTCAGGTTAAACTGAGCAAAAGACACAGAAAAGCAGAGAGAAGTAAGTGTAAATAAACAGGGACAAGCCTATGGAAAGGCAGGCTTAACCCAGGTTAAACTGAGCAAAGGAGAGAAGTGAGTGAAGGCACTGCAGGGTTCCATGCTGATGAAAATGAGGTGAGTTTTAGCCAAGTCTCCCCGAGGATATGTGAAAGTTTTGGCACTCTGTCTCCTGTCCTTCTGTGTGTTTTGCTCAGCATCAATGTGAGCTCAGGTAAAGCAGCCTGAGGATGTCCCAGCCAGGCTCAGGGATCTATCCTCTGGAATTTCAGTTCCCTCCCTGCAGGCAGAGCTGTGGGCTCCCAAAGGATCTGAGGCTGCTCACTGACAGCTTCCATGGCACTGCCTGCTCTCAAAGAGAACATCCACCCCTTCCCAGCAGAGCAGGAAAACAAAACAGAGCACTCTTCAAGGAGAAAGGTGTGATCATCCCCCCAGAAACTGCCATGTGTCACCAGGACAGACAGGAAATTCTCTTCAGAGGAAAAGGCAGCAATCTCAGAGTCACTGTAGCTCCTGAGGCAAATATCCTGCAGTGTGCTTGAGAAATGAAAGAGGAAGCAGAAAGGAGGAGGTGACTCTTGGATTAGCATTTTGGGTTTGAATAAAACCTCACCAGCAGAGTCAGGATCTCCTGCCCTGTGTGGTGGCAGCCACTTCCTCAGCTGGCTTTCCAAGATATTAAAAAGAGAAAAAAAAAAAAATCAGAGGAACAGTTTGATTTTCCTGGCATTTAAACTACTTGGGGTTTCTGTTTCCTGAGCTATCTGGGTTAGATAACAGCCCTACCTCAGACTTTTCCTTGCTGCTCTGAACAGCTCTGCTCTGTGTCCTGGCAGGGTGATGTGTTTCTGTGTTTCTGTGCTTCCTGACCAAATTTACATATTATTGTTGTTTAATAAACTTTTTAAACTCTGTTTCCTTGAAATGGATCTGCTTTATCTGAACGACAGCCCCACACAGCCTTGAATTATCTGGGGCCTTGTGAAGCTGTTCCTTGCTGACCCAAAGGCTTTCCCTCCCAGCTTGATGGAGCTAAGGAAAAGTGCCCTGAAGGGAATGTGGCCCCAACACCTTTTGGTGTTTTTTTGGGTTATTTTTAAATAAAACCTTTGAGGCTCACAGGCAAAGCTCCAAAAGGGGGAAAGGGCTTTGCCAGTGGTGTCCCTGAGCCAGGGGCTGGGTTTGAATGATTTAAGCCTGGAATTTCGCAGCAGCCTGTGAAGGGGGACTGGCACAGCTAAGCCAAGCCCTCTTAGCCCCTGGGGCTGGCCGGGAGATGCTCTGAGAAAAGGCTTCTGAACCAGCAGCCAGGAAGAGTTTGTGTGTTTGCAAATCGCCTCCAAGTCTTGTTAATCCCCGCTCAAACACGGAGCTTTGTAAGCTGATCCCTCCTTTCTCAGCAGCCCCGCTGGTCCTGCTTGGGCAGGGTTTAAAGAGCAGCCAGCAAAGCCCGGCTGGACTTTGGGAGAAACTCCGTCTTTCAGGGCTTCACTCTAAATCCAGCATTCCCCCGTGGGTGCCCCCAGCTCGGGAAGCGGGTGATTGGGAACGGAATGGCAGAAAACAGTGGAAAAGTGCACAATGCCTGAAGTCCCCGTGTCCCAGGGATTTTAAATAACTCCTCGCTGGGCTGGGGTTTTGGGGGCTGGCTGAGATTCACCAGCAGGGCTCCTGAGCTGCTGCTGAAGGGTGTGCGGCTTGCCACGGAGTATCACACCGAAAACTCAATGAGGGTCTATTTTTAAAAGCCTCAAATAGGCGGGTTTCCAACTTCCGACCTCACTCTGCAAAGATAAAATTGGGAATCCTCCCTGGGTGGTTTGAGTTTCTGTCAAATCGTGGGAATTTGTTTCTCGGTATGGCTCAAACGAGTGCTTGCTACATTTTATGACTTCTGTAAGGTGTGTCATTAACCAGAGACAGATGTGAGTTCCCCTCAGGATCAGAAAAACCGGATCTTTTCCAGGGTTTTGGGTTTTTCACGGAGAGCATCCCGGTGACAACAGCACAGCATCCCCCGGAAAGCTCGGGGAAGGAGCAGACCAGAGTCCTGCAGGCTCCATCTGATTTTATTCCACACCCCTCCTGCTTCCCAGTGGCAGCCTGGAAATTCACCCCGAGGAGCAAAGAGGGGGAGAAAGGAAAGCAAAAAAACCCTTCAGCATTACGTGGTGGAGCCCCGAGGTTCCAGAGGGAGCTGGAAAATCCTCACTGGCACTGCTGAGCAGCAGGGAAATAAATCCCTGATGGAGATGTGCCCTCTCCCGGCCTCCCCGGGAACGCCTGCAGTGACAGAGGTGCCAAAAAACCGCCCGGGAAATAATTTTGGGATGTTTCAAGGGGCGCAGCTCAGCCACCGGAGCAGAGCCACGTTCCAAAATCAGGAGTGTGATTTTGGCACCCTGGCACAGCTAAGCAGCGAGTTAGAAAAGCAAAGTGCGCTTCTGGGTTTTAATTCCTCATGTGAAGCTTCTGTTTTGAGTGAACTGGGAAGTTCTTCGAGTGGTGAAACAATTCATGGCCCTGACAATACGTTGCAAGTGTTCATTCCCAGTGTAAAATTATCAGTTCTTGCAGATCATAAGGACATTGAGCAAAAAAAAAAAATTATCTTCAACATTTAGCTCCTTTTGCTATTTCCATCCTGTTATATTTTTTTTCATTGAGAATTGTGACTGCTTTTCAGCAGCTATCTCTTTTTAATGATGGATTTTTTTTTTTCATGAAGTGTAAGGGGCAAGGAACGTTTTGGAGGAAAAATCAGAGATAATCTATAGGGGACAAAATGAAGGGTTTGGGCATAAAATCTGAGTTAATCTGTAGGGGGGATGATAAAGATTTTGCGGTAAAAACGAGGTAGTTAGAAGTCAAGAAGTAGTGAAAACCATGAGGGTAAAATCTGAGGTA